>SNQJ01S0149253.1:0-11990 GCA_010110895.2 Picea sitchensis | reverse complement strand
GCAAATCCATTTGTGTGAAGGATAGATTATGATGAAGCTAGTTTGACATGTGGAACTACTGTTTGTGATGAAAATCACAAGTCAAAAAATCCTCTAGTCACCCCAACATGTCAAGGGATAACAAGCCTTACACTCTTCGTCATACCGTTGGTTCATAGTGTAGGTATCGGGTTTGGGGGAGAGGGAGGGGGGAGGAGAGTGAGGTGGGGATAAGATTTAAGGGTTGCCTCCCAAGTGTTGCGTATAGCATAGGGATCAAATTTCAAGCCATTTCAAGAAATTTTATTTTTGGTTAGTTTTAGGGGGTTTGGGTCTTTATGGAATATTCTAGAAGGTTTCATGGTGGGTCCCACTTGAAGGTCGTACTTGCTCTAGTTAACACTTCGTGCATATCTATTTTTGACTTGAAACTAGCACACACTACAAAAGGGTTTCTCAATAGTTTTGTGGGCCTCACACTTTCTATTCTTGGCCTAGAGAAGTGTGCCCTACCTTGGGCTTGGCTTGATATTCTTGGACATGTAGTTCACTTCTAGTTTACGTTCATTGCGATTTTGGAGTTTTCTTGAGTTGAAAATTATTTATTCATGGCCACCTAGGAAGCACTTCACGAGGAAGTCTCCTATAAACTTTTTTATGCCTTGTCATGCCTAATTCTGGCCTAGAGAAGTGCACCCAACCTTATGGATAATGTTTGATCATTGATTCATACAGGGAGGTGCCTTATTGGTACTATTGTGAGGATATCCTTATGCTATAATTACCAAGATCTATTCTTGACAAAGGAGGGTGTATTCTTGGAGGTTTCTTGTCACCTACATCATCTATTTTTAGGGAAGGCCATGTTCTATCTTCATCAATTTTCTATTCCTAGGAGTAGGGTGCACCTTTTGGGGTTATATCTAGCATGCATGCGAACAAACTTCCCCTCCTGAGATGGAGCTTTTCACCCAAAGGCTATTAGGAGCAGGGTTCTGTTGATGATTGTAGCATCATGTGACATTCTCCAGGATACGTTCTCCTCTGGACTGAGTTGAGTCGACCTGTGAGAGAGCCCATGTGATGGGTGTATCGTTCTCCTCTGGACTGAGTTGAGTTGATGCGTTGTCTCTTGCCTTTGTACTCCTGTGGACTCAGTTGAGTCAGGCTTGAGATGGTACTCCAGATGATTCTCCTGTGGACTCAGTTGAGTGAGGCTTGAGACGGTACTCTAGATGATTCTCTTGTGGACTTAGTTGAGATAGAGATCTGTTGAGTATGACGTCCCTGTGGCTGAGCACAGGTGGATGTGTCCCTAGTGGCTGAGCACTAGTGGATGTGTGGATCCCTTGCTATATTGTCTGAGTGTAAGACTTACTTGTAACCCTAATTGTGATGTAAAGGGTACAAGTCGGCCCCACCATATGTGAAAGATAATTAATGTTTATTGTAATAATTAATTATATTACTGAGTTATTGAGGTCGACCCTATTGTGCCAATAGACACACCTGTTGCTGTGTCATGTAAAGACAACCTTTCTCAATGGTGAGATTTAGGAAGAAGTTTACATTGAGCAGCCAGAAGGATTCGTAATACATGAGTAGAAATCTCATGTGTGCAGGTTGAAGAAAGCCCTGTATGGACTAAAACATGCACCTCGTGCTTGGTACGAGAAGATGGATGGATTCCTGATGAGTTTGGGCTTCAACAAAAGTGTTGCTGATCCAAACCTATATTATCACCTTTATCACATTGTTGGTGATGAGTGCTTGATTTTGGTCCTGTATATTGATGATTTATTCCTCACCGGTTTAGAAAGTCTAATTGCTGAATGCATGCATTGACTTCTGAATTCAAGATGAAGGATCTGGGTATGATGCACTACTTCTTGGGACTAGAAGTATGGCATAGGACTGATGAGATTTTCCTGAGTTAAGGAAAATATACAGTGGAGATATTGAAGAAATTCGGTATGACAGACTGCAAATCCATGCCTACACCAATGGTGATGGATCTAAAGAAAATGAACGAGGCTTCTACTGATTCAGGTGAGATTGATCCACACCTTTATCGGCAGTTGATTGGATCATTGATGTATCTGGTTAACACCAAACATGATATATGCTATGTAGTGAACATACTCAGTGAGTTAATGAGTCAGCCGAGACAGACTCACTGGGTAGCAACGAAGCATGTGTTGAGATATCTACGAGGCATAGTTGGATATGGCCTGAGATATGCCTTCCCTGTAGACATAAGATTGCAAGGATATGCCGATGCAGATTGGGCAGGGAGCGCAGTGGACTGGAAGAGCACATATGGTTGTTGTTTTCCCTTGGAATCTGCCATGGTTTCCTGGTACAGTAGGAAACAAAGCTCTATGGCTTTGAGTACCGTAGAAGCAAAGTACATAGTGTTATGTGTGGCAGTCTGTGAAGCAGTGTGGCTTTGTAAGCTCCTTGCAGATTTATTTGATCATGAGATGGATTTTACCATTATTCATTGTGATAACCAGAGGTGTGTGAAGCTCTCAGAGAATCCTGTGTTTCACGATAAATCAGAACACATTGAGATCAAATGCCATTATATCAGAGATATGGTGCAGAGGAAAGCAGTACACGTGCAATACCTTTCTACACATGAGCAAATTGCAGATGTCTTCACCAAACCGCTTGCTAGGACAAAGTTCGAGTACTTTCGTGAGAGACTTGGCCTGGTGGAGAATGCCTCCCTAGCTGAGAGGGAGTGTTGATGATTGCAACGTCGTGTGACATTCTCCAGGATATGTTCGCATCTAGACTGAGTTGAGTCGGCCTGTGAGAGAGCCCATGTGATGGGTGTATTGTTCTCCTTTGGATTGAGTTGAGTCGATGTGTTGTCTCCTGCCTTTGTACCCCTATGGACTGAGTTGAGTTAGGCTTGAGATGGTACTCCAGATGATTCTCCTGTGGACTCAGTTGAGTCAGCCTTGAGATCGTACTCCGGATGATTCTCCCGTGGACTCAGTTGAGATAGAGATCTGTTGAGTATGATGTTCCTGTGGCTGAGCACAGGTGGACTTGTCCCTAGTGGCTGAGCACTAGTGGACGTGTGGATCCCTTGCTATATTGTCTGAGTGTAAGATTTAATTGTAACCCTAATTGTGATGTAAAGTGTACAAGTTGGCCCCACCATATGTGAAAGATAATTAATGTTTACAGTAATAATTAATTATATTACTGAGTTATTGAGGTCGGCGCTATTGTGCCAATAGACACACCTATTGCTGTGTCTGGTCTTGTATAAATAAAGGTAATTTCCCCATTGAGGAAACACACTTGTCACTTGTCATTTGGAAATTTCAGACCTACTTGTAAGGCTGAAGTGCGCACCTCTCTTGGGTGCTAGTTTCAAGGTTGTAGAGCACCCTCTTGTGTGCATCTAGGGTTTATGGTTGGGGGATCTTCTCTTGAGAATATAGCAAAGGATTGCTGGGTTTTTTTCCCTTGTTTGAGGAGGGTTTTCCCAGGATATTTCTTGTGTTCTTGTGCATGGTAATTCTTCTTGTGATCTTGGTTATTGTAGCACTTGTGTATGGTGTTGCTGCATTTGTTTATGGTTCAAGTACATGCTAAATGAAATAAACCTCATGCTTGAGCCTAGCATAGTGAAAATTCAACTGGTTCTTACTTATTTTTGGAAATTTTCTCCTCTATCTCAAGTGCGGTACTTGAGGATTCTTTTATTGGGGGCCTTCCACTATTTTTATTTGTTTTATTCAGAGAGATTCTATTTATACTCCTAAGCTCAATGTATAAGAGCTGGAGAGGTAGTGAGGGTTCATCCTGCATTATTTGCTTGAGTTCTTGACTCTTTCATCCCATTGCTTTTTCGATTGAGTGAGTGTGAGAGTACATCATTGAATGAGAGTCAGAGGTTGTTGTTATCTTGTTCATGTGATTTCATCCTTGGACTTGGTAATAGAAGGTGCTTTGGAAGCGATTTGACGTTCCCCGGAGTGCTTTGAAGTTGAAGTCAATATATCCAAACTTTGTACTAGCAGCTTCTGAATAAAGGTAACATTTGTTTTGGTGGCTAAATCTCATTTATTGATGTGTTTGATTGCTTTTACTTGAATTTTCTGAGTTGATTGACCTTGGTAATCAGCCTTATCAATCGATTTTCTACTCCATCACCTACAGGATTCAAGGCATTATGGTCATAAAGAAAATTTTAGAGTTTTACTTCTCAATTTCTGGTTCTTTACATGCAGATCTGATTTTTTCNGTTTTCCCAGGATATTTCTTGTGTTCTTGTGCATGGTAATTCTTCTTGTGATCTTGGTTATTGTAGCACTTGTGTATGGTGTTGCTGCATTTGTTTATGGTTCAAGTACATGCTAAATGAAATAAACCTCATGCTTGAGCCTAGCATAGTGAAAATTCAACTGGTTCTTACTTATTTTTGGAAATTTTCTCCTCTATCTCAAGTGCGGTACTTGAGGATTCTTTTATTGGGGGCCTTCCACTATTTTTATTTGTTTTATTCAGAGAGATTCTATTTATACTCCTAAGCTCAATGTATAAGAGCTGGAGAGGTAGTGAGGGTTCATCCTGCATTATTTGCTTGAGTTCTTGACTCTTTCATCCCATTGCTTTTTCGATTGAGTGAGTGTGAGAGTACATCATTGAATGAGAGTCAGAGGTTGTTGTTATCTTGTTCATGTGATTTCATCCTTGGACTTGGTAATAGAAGGTGCTTTGGAAGCGATTTGACGTTCCCCGGAGTGCTTTGAAGTTGAAGTCAATATATCCAAACTTTGTACTAGCAGCTTCTGAATAAAGGTAACATTTGTTTTGGTGGCTAAATCTCATTTATTGATGTGTTTGATTGCTTTTACTTGAATTTTCTGAGTTGATTGACCTTGGTAATCAGCCTTATCAATCGATTTTCTACTCCATCACCTACAGGATTCAAGGCATTATGGTCATAAAGAAAATTTTAGAGTTTTACTTCTCAATTTCTGGTTCTTTACATGCAGATCTGATTTTTTCCAGTGCAGATTTGGGATTTTTTATAATAGATTTGCATGGAAGTCGAGGTTATTTGGTATATTCAATTGTAAATCTGCATATTGCTTGCTGTATGGAATTGATTTAATGAACATTTCAGGTCTGATTTGCAATTTACAGCAAGCTAATTTACAGATTTGAAGTGACTTTTGTAGCTTAAGAGAAATTTTCTCACTTCAAATCACCTAGGGATTCCCCCTTAAGGTTAGCAAGCAATAGTCCAAAGTGCATCACCTAGGGATTCCCCCTTAAGGTTAGCAAGCAATAGTCCAAAGTGCAGAGGGATTGTATGAGGTGACATCGGTACCTTCCCTAGTTGATATTTAGAATTGGACGATTTTGAATGTTGACACCTTCATAAGTGGATTTGGTAACTATGCCACCAACTTGTTTGACCACCTTGCATCATGGGAATTAGCTTTTGTGTAAAGGAGTCTTCAAAAGCTAACTGTATCCAACCAATTACTCCACCTGACTAGCTTACAATCTCTACACAGTTACACAACTTACATCCTTATTGTTAGAATTAATGAACACACGTGGTTAGATATGCAAAACTTTCCATGACATATTTTATTCATTCATGCATCAATGTCATAGATATGCTGTGTATGTACATTAGCAAGGGGGGGGGCGTGTTCTGTTATTCTCATAGGAATGATGCACTTTATCACAACCTAATCACTTTGCCCTAACATGTCCTAACATTATTGTTCATTAAGTCTTACTTTATAACTTAACACAAGGACTTGAGACTTAAATAAACATTACAATATATAACACTCATGGCTTGGACTTGATTGTGTTAATTGTCAACAACTCACACTTAATTGACATCCACTCTTTGTAGGCTATACTTTAGTCTTTAAGGCTTCACACTTGGTGCGACTTCACACTTTATGGAGCTTCAGACCCTGTGGTTTCACACTTTGGGTCTTTGCTTCACAACTTTGTGCTTTGCAAATTTGTTACTGACATACTATTCTTACATTCGAATTCATCCCTCACCCCTTTTCCATGGTTATTGTTACCAATCATGGACAAGAGTCCCATGCTAATTCTAGATCTAGAATGACACAACTCCTGTTTGTCGAGTCACTAATCTTGAAAAATGTAGATACGAGACACACTGCATACACAATACTTTTACATCCACATTGATCATAAATACAAAATATAGACATTGATAAGTGGTTACAACTTACAACACTGCTCCAATTCTTGCATAAGGCACTGACATGAAAAATGATTTATGCCACTTAACTCACCAATTTTTAATTGTATCATTCCTTAGACAATACTTCCTATGCTATTTCCCTATGGAATCATCATGTAGTTTCATCTATAATATAAAATGGATGCCTCCGTTATTAAAATAGCTAACAAACACCGTTGTCTACTTTATATTTGTATATAAGGCTATAGTAGAATACTTGACTTGTAGTGACTCATATGTAGAGATTAGCAGTGTTGAATAATCTTTTTATGGGATTGCATTTTGACTCACGACTTATTCAATGAATGCTTTATATTGGTGGTTGGCGGAGTCCTCATAGGGAGTTTTTAGTTGGTTGATTTCTCCCTCTCGATAATTAATTAGTGGTCTATTCTATGTTTATTTTTTATGCAATTTCTTTCCATTATTTATCTTTTTAATACCATTGGCAACTACTTTCATCACATTTGTGTACTTAATTACAGTTGGGTTTCAATTTCCTACTTGTATAAGATTTGTTTGTCGTGCATCAATATAGTTTGTTTTTGGTCATTTGTGGATAATTTATTTCTTTTTCATTTGAAATGTGCACTTTTTTTGATATATTGTTCTTAGTGTTAAAGTTATCGATGTTAGAGTTTTGCTTGAAGTTGCATTTATCAAGTTGACCTTTTTATCTATTGCAGAGGTCTTAGATTGTGATTTTCATTTGCATCATCAAAATGGCTAATCTAAAGGTATATGCCCCTCCCTTCTATCTCATGGTTTACATGTCTAGCTTTTGTCAAGTTCATGATTGTTATTTTTATTCATTTGAAGTTTTATATTTTCTTTCCTATATAGTACAAGAGGTGGCATTAGGGTTTTAATTTATTGTTATTTTATGATAAACGTGATTTATGGTTTTATGGCTAAAATCATAAGCAATTTCTGTAGCAACTTAAAGGGTTTGATGATTGAATTCCAACATTTTCCTTCGTCTCCCATACGCATTATGTGGCACTCAGACTTTATTGTAGGAAAGACAATATGTTTTCTGATTTTGTATTCTAGTAAGATTATTTTTGGAGATAGATTGGCAAGGCTATGGACCACATGGTTACAAAAATCCCTGTCTTTGAGTCTAGTTGTGTCAATTCTAGAACGATGATGTTGGTGTTTTGAATTACAACGTTGATACCAAGGATAAATTCATGCTTTCTAAAGTGCATTATCCAATGCACATTTCTTGAGGGAAGAGTAATTGATCATTAAGGTTTTAATCGTATTGTTGATGTAATGTTTTATGGATGGTCATTATGTTAGTGTTTATGTTAGTATATAAGTGAAATTGCTTTTATATGGACCACATGGTTACAATAATTCATGTCTTTGAGTCTAGTTGTGTCAATTCTAGAATGACGACACAGGTGTTTTGAATTACAACGTTGATTACCAAGGATAAATTCATGCTTTCTAAAGTGCATTATCCAGTGTACATTTCTTAAGGGAAGAACACTTGATCGTTATAGTTATAATCATGTTGTTCATGTAATGTTTTATGGATGGTCATTATTTTAGTGTTTATGTTAGAATATAAGTGAAAGTGCTTTTATAATAAATCATTAAGAGGTCATAATATTGTAGTCAATAAAACAAGTTTAAAATGACATTACGTAACTACACAAACATATGTCTCTTCCTCACTATGTATTGAGAGATGGTTCCAGTGGACCATGACAGGCTTATCCCATGTGTATCACAGATCCTAGATCCATTCTCTTTTTACATCTCTTACTCAGATTGACTCTCCATCTTCAGAGCTAGCCTTCAGGGATTTACATTAGATTCATACTTACTTTCTGCATCTCACTTTTTATAGGAGCCGCCCTAGTGCTCCCACTTTGTATTGACATCATTGTAACCAACAATTTCGTTGACCTACTTTTGTGGTCATTCGTTGGACATTATTTATTTATTTTATTGGCTATACTATCCCTGACCTGCGGGATTGGCCTGTGGTTGAGATGCCACGACCCAGGGGCATCTAAGCTGTCAAAATCACCCGGGGACCACACCCGGCCTGGACCGCACCAGCCCTTAACATGGCTGGATTTGAGGTGTCCCCAGGGGTTTCAAACCGGTGACTTTCACTTACGGAGTGCTTAACAGTGCACTCCTTCACCGAATGCTCTAGACCTCGGGGACGTTGGACATTTATTTATTATAAAAGTACTTTTATGCTTTTTTGTACTTGCTGTTTCCCCGCTGTATCTGGATTCTGGCTTTTCAATAATCTAGCGGATATGTATCTGTATTCCTATCCTGGTAACTTAGAAGAAAAGAGACATTAGAAGAAAGTCCAGACCAAAAGAAGAACAAGACAAATAAAAGAAAAGAAAGGAGAACGAACCTGATGCTAGTGGAGAACTAACCCGCCAGATGCAGACCTCACGCAGACGCAAAAGTGAATCTGCCATACTTGCAGTAGTGAAGAAGAGAAAACACGTGCTCACACAAGCCTGAACCCAATGTGTGTAGAGCATAGAAGAAGAAACCTTGAATCAAAAAGACACAGACATGAATAAAAAAGACACAACACAAATGCAACCCTTATTTACAGACAAACCTGACCAATCCATCCAGGATGTAGAGAGGGACCTGCACATTTCAGGCTCAAAATCATTTGTCTGAGAGATAAGTTGAGAGTCTTAGAGACGAAAATTGTGGATGTTGCAAACCAAACCGAACTTGATTGTGGAGCAGAAAAATGTGCAAGAGAAATCATGCCCAAACAGGAAGAAATGTTGCATGACAGGAGATGCAATTATCTGGTGGATTCTTTTTGCTTAAAAATATGTTCGCTAACACATAGTAAAATCTGTGCTAGGGGACACGATTTCTGAATAAGTCCGAGTGCAGAAAAAATTCTGTCATTGTTTCCTAGACCAGTTTTTCCAGGAGGTCCTGTTAATACATGATTTGTACTTGTGTAAAGCCCTCCACAAGATCCCAATCTTGTGTAACAATTGGAAGTTTCTACCACTGTCACCTAAGTAGAGACTTACCTTGTTTTAGTGATGGAAGAAGGTCCACCACAAGGACGCTTCCCTGGTGACCTCAAGGGATCAAATAGCAAGATTAACCAAGCCTACAGCCCCTATCTTGATCACCTTAATGTTAGGTCTAGGTCTAGGAAAGGCAAGGAGGTAATTGGTTCACCTATACGAGACAATAAACAAATCCAAAGCATAAAATAGGCAATTACCAAGTTATATAGCTCATAAATGACTTCTTAGACACTAGATAAGCAATAAATCCAATTGCTGTTGCAAATTACAGCAGACAATGTATAACAACACGCAATCTTTTGCAATAACAAGAAGAAAAATTACACAGAAATATAGCAATTGGGCATAGAAATTAAGCCTTTAACATGTGCAACAACATCCAATTGCTAGATCTAAGTTTTGAGTGTTTTAAGCCATTTTCCAAGTAAGTATGCAGCAATTAAAGTAAACCCTGGTGGCTGTAGATTTTTTTTATAACAGCAGCAATAAATATCATTAGTTTGCTAAAGTTAGATTTAGAGAAGTTGGTAAAATTGCTTTGAGAGAGAGAATGCTAGTTCTAAGTGTAATTTTCACCACAAGAAGAGCTTTAGACTAGTGCTGTTGTCTTTTAGGGCTTATGGAGTCAAGCATGCAACACCTTGAAGATTGAACTAGATGATAAAGAAGAATGAGGTTTAAACCCTAAAGCCTCTTGGGCCTTAGGACTAAACCTTCAAGAAAATGATCCCTAGTGTGTGTTGATGTATTTAGCATCGGACATGTACTCCCACATAGGCTCCGTGTCTAGCATGTGGAAGTCGTCCTTGTAACCTCCCAGGAAACTTTAGGAGATTCACTTTATTAGTGATTAATAAAGTGAATGACCTTTTAGATTAATGTGAGATTAATTAAGTTAAATGCTTAAGTTTACTTGGCATTAGTAACTTAAGTGAGTTGATTAAGTCCTAGCCATTAGATTTAAAGTGAACGTGAGATTAGATCTCAACCGTTGGTCACTTTAGGAGATCTAGGGTTTTGGATTTAGGGTTAAGTCAATGTAATAAAATGAAGCCTAGGTGAGAGGATGAGATACATCGTGTGAGGAGGTGAGAGAGTCACATACACAATGTGAGAGACTCATAGAGAGTGTGAGGGTGTGAGAGATACACTGAGCAGAGAGTGAGGAGATCTCATTTGAGCGGGTGAAGAGAGTTCATCCAAGTGTGATTGGGCAGGGTTGAGGAAAGGTACAAAGGGGCAGCAAGGGAGATATCAGCCAGGTGTGCTAGGCCATCGCTGCATTGTAAACTTCTGAAGGGCCATAATTCCTGGAAGGGAGCCCAAGATTAATAAAAGATCTGGTTTTCTTGCAAGGGTTTTTCTAGGGGTGTTTACTCGATATCTTGTGCAATGTGTTATGGTTTCTGTTTTTATGCTTCCGCTAATGTTTCATTGATAACCTAGCCGTGTATTTAATAGATAAAGGAATTTATTTCATGTTAATTGTTTGGTGCTAGGTTCGCAGGTAAATTCAACAGTGTGCAAAGCCTATTGGGCCCTAGGTGCCGTTTTCTCTCTTCTAGATGACCTAGGTCAAGGATCAAAGACTAGGATCAAAACCCTAAGGTGCAAAGCTTCTTGGGCCTTAGGTCCTTGAATTCTAGCAAGAGAATGCTTTCACCAAAACAAAGTAACATGTAACAAGATAGTAATTATCACCTCAAAACATTAGCAATGACATAAAATTGCAACGATTACTTATGTATCCAAGTCGCTAGGAAAGAAAAAACCCTAGTTGCAGCAACATACCATCCAAGAAAGCAAAAGCATCCACAAAGATCCTCCTCCAAGAGGTGCACATGAGATCCAAGAGGCAAGAAAGATTAGAGTGAAACTTTTCTAGCTCTCCTCCACACAAGTGTGAGGAGTGAAAGTGATGATGAAAAATGAAATTGAGCACTAGCCTTATTTATAAGGAAACCATAGTGCTCGAATAATCCAAAAGGTCAAAAGTCATGTCTACAAGTGGGGCTAACCCCTCAATTTGCCTCTACAAATGATAAATCTTGTTAAAACAATGTAATAATGCCCTCCTAGGTCACGTGTGGTGACGTTATGCTCCAAGACGCTGTGTGAAGGCCTTCCAAGGCCATGTGTCATCATCACATGGTGCAATCATGGTAGAAGGTGCATCTCCTCATCTATGGTCATGTCACATCATCAATGGTACCCCAAATGGTCATCAAGCCTTGTCATTGTCAAACCCTAAAGTGTGATGTCATCTTCAAAGGAGGGCCAATGTCCAAGGTGTAGAGCACAACGTCCAAGGTGGAGAGGAGTGTATCTCATCTCTATAAGGCATCCAACTGTCCATCGGTGCAACGTTCTCCATCCAATGAGTAATAGTCCCTGGGGTGTGTTGCCGTCCTTATACACACTTGCAAACGTGAGCTAAGTCCGGCTCACTTAGTGTGTCCATGGAGGTACAATGCCTAGGTTCATAGCCCACGCTGTCACTTTGACCGGAAGCTCTTCCGTCTAGGCTCACTCCTAGGGAAGCTAAGGCGGGTAGTCCCTAGTTTCTAGATTAGTTTTAGAGTTAAGTTATAGGAGTTAGTTTTAATTTGTCAAGGCTTGGGGGATTCTAACCTAAGATGCTAAGACAACAATGCAAGGTGCAATGGTTAGCATGTAAAACAAACCTTTTCCTA
>SNQJ01S0149252.1:14841-38279 GCA_010110895.2 Picea sitchensis | reverse complement strand
ACAAGGGATGCCATATTATAATCCCTTGGTTAGGTCTTGCTTTTATTATTATTATTTTTCTTAGGGTCCCTTAGGGGATCCCTCTCTTGATCCTCTATCCACTTTTGAATCTCTGTCTTCGATGGGAACCACCTTGACATTCCCTCAAGAATATTCTGGTCCCATCAATGGAACCATTTGTTGGCACAGGGGTAGACCCAAGGTTCACTCCAAGAGAGCACCAACAAGCCCTAGCTACTGGCCCTTTCGGCAACACCTGCGAAGAAAATGTAGTCTCACCCGAAGCAGCTATGAGGGGGTTGTAGGACAAAGATGTCTACAACCAGGGGAATATCAAGTGGATGTAGTAGAACAACAACACAATATGCACCTATCACTTATCAAGCTATATCTATCCTGCGCAGTTATAGATCTGATCTAACATAGCAATGTAAATAACAAGATAACAACAACAGATATCAAAGAATCAATCACACATACACAACGTGAGATATACGTGGTTCACCCTCCCTCTAGGGCTACGTCCATAGAAATGTGGTTATGATTTATTAAGGTAAAGCATACATTTCTTGTTTGCGCTCTCAGCTAGTGGATCTTCTTTCTTCTCTTTCTTTCTCTCCCCTCACCTGGGCACCCAGCTACAGGACTTGATCTTTGCACACAGCTAAAGATCTTAAAATACCAGAAGGCTCTCTCTCTCAGCACTTCTCTCTCTCAATACAATAATCTCTCCCACAATAGAGCTAGATCAACAACAATATCATATCAATACTCAATGACCAACCCAACCCAGGTCCTCTTGACCTTTATTTATACATTACAATACCTCACTAACAATCTTAGGTTGAAGCCTAAGTTCCAAAACCCTATATACCAAAACACTAGGTGTCTAAAACCATATGTCAACTTGACTCACTTTTTCCGGGCTTCGCTAGCTTGCCTTCCCTTCCTTCTCGCACGGTGCTCTAAAGCATCCAACGTTAGCTTTTTCCACTTTTTGAGTTGTCCTTGATCCATCTTCCTTGCTTATCTATCATCCTCGATCTCCTCGTCTAACGGCTTTCTTTTCCGCACTTTGCTCCATCTTTTTTGCTCTTTTGCTCACTTCGACCCAACGACAGTCACTGTGTCTCCCGCGAAGCTCGCTTTTTACCTTTTATTCCTTGTACTTCGCTTCCTTCCATAACCAAGGGCCAACAATTTGTTAGATATACATAGAGTGTTGATCACTCCAAGATGCAAGATCCTATCTTGCTCTCTAATCAAAGAATCACAAAAAGACTCAAGAGTGGGATCTTTATAAGAATCACCTAAATATTCTCTAGCGACATAAAAGGTAGATAAAAAGATAGAATATGCACTACCAATCATAGCAAGAATAACATATATGCATTGTCCATCCTTCATATATATTTTACACTCTTTAAGTAAAATTCGAAGTGTTTTGAACTTAGATAAATAATCTTCAATGCAAGGGAAATCACTGGGATTTAAATTCATTAACTAATTTTCAGGTTGGTGGGATCGGATCACATTATGTTTACCAAATATAACTTCTATCTTATCCCAGGCTTCAGTTGGGTCATCAATTCCTTGAAGGTGAAACCGTAAATCAAGAGAGACAAAAATTCCAATTAATCCACGTGCTTGATCATTTTTATTATCCAATTTGGATTTCTTTTTGGCATCAGTGGGAGATTTTTCCTTTCCCAAGGTAATCTAGTACAATCCTTTACTTATTAGTACATCCTCCATTTGGGATTTCCATGAGAAGTAGTTGGTACTGGTAAGAAAAAATCACTTAGAGTATCCATATTAAAATATGCATATCCTGGATGGGGTGACAGGTGGAATCCAAAGGATGATAGGTGGATTTAGGCCGTGTAGGGAGATATTAATCCATGTCGTCAACCTCCCTTCCCTCCAGAATGAATGACCTGCACTCATCGTGGATTAATGGTTGTGCATTGGGCACTCCAACAAAACTCAATGCAACTTTATGCAAACCAGGTTGGGCATACCGAGAAGGTACCTGCACCAGGCTAGCAGTCACCTCGGCCTTCATGGATCCCACCCACGTCAATTCACTAGGCATTATGAAGGAATGTTCTCTGGATCATTATCTCATTCCTTCCCTTCCTTGTGCCCAACTTTTCCTCAGCTTTCTCTTCGCCTTGTGCTCGACAATTCCTTGACTCTCCCTTTTCATTTTCTCCATGCGCTCGATTGTTTGGTCACCCATAGTCATTCCTCCATTGTTTATCCAACCCAATCCTCACATGAACACTCACACCATGCCTAGAGAGAGGGGCAAGTCAAGAAGGGGTTTTATGTACTACAACGCCCTTACCAGATGCAACAGACTCCCCCCCTCTCAGTTATCCCTCATAATTATCAATTGTCTCAACCAACGCCATAATCGGCCTCAGCAACCCCGGTCTCCTACCCCCAATCCCACCAATGACCCTGGAATCTTCTCAATCAACGAGGAAATTCTCCCTCCTGAGAATCTTTCCCCTTTGCCTAGGATTTCCCCCCCCAAGCACCCAAACTCCGAACCATTTTTATGGCACTGGAGAATGATTGGTGGAGGAAGAAATTCCTCCCAGCTAGCAAGTGGCTACTCCAACAACAACAATGGAAGCAGTGGATGTAGTGGATGCCGACTTGGAGATGGATGTATATCTGATGGAGGAGTTTCCTCCGCCCACCCCAATTCGACTTCCATACGATCACCTTCAGCTCATCTTCGAGCTGCGGCAGAAAATGGACGACCAAGCCCATATTCAGCAACTCCTAGGGTCACAATGTATGGACCTCTTGTTCAATGCGATGTCAAGAGCTCTTGTAAGAAAACGGTGCCCAACATGCGGCCATAAATTTTTCCCAGCCTACAACACCCATGGTTGGTCGAGCCTGAGCTCGCACTTGGACTAGCTCCCCAAGGTTAATGTTTGTCTTTTGGTTTAGTCAATCACACCGAGAATTGAAATTCTCCATCAAGAATTGTATGACAGTCGGCCATGGCCACTTCTTAGTCGATCACTATGATATTTTTTGTCAATTAGACATTCTTACTGTCATGTCCAAACAGTTACAGTTGCACTTAAATTTTGATAGCCACCTGTCCCGGTTTCCTAGTTGTGGCAGGACAAGGGGCAGACGCCAGATTTTGTAATGACACGTATATCTGTCAATATCAATATATCGTTACTTTTATTTACAATATATATATATATATATATATATATATATATATATATATATCTCCTAAAACTGATTATCTGGATGGAAATCTCTCAAAAAAAATAGGCCTTCTCAAAAAAAGTGGCACTAAAAATGGATTTCGGATGTGAAAGTTATGTCATTTTTAAAAAAAGGAATAAATGGTAACCAAAGTGTCACTTGGCAAGTAGAAGTTGGTCTACCTGATGATGGATTCGCGATAAGGTCACTGAGTAAAAAAAATCCCTTCCTTCTCTAATTGTTCCTATAAGCTCACTTTTACAACTAAGTTACTTATAAAGTGACCCACTTTTATAGAATAAGTGAGAATCATTTTTACAATGAAGTTACTCTATAAATTAAAGTTGCATGCAAAAAGTAACTAAACAAAAATATTATTAAAGTTACTTTATAGTGATTCACTTTTATAATTTAAGTGAAATGCACTTTACAGTAAAGTTATGAGATAACTCAATATTGAATGAACTTTTTCAAAAAGTAACTTTAAAAATGGAGACTTGAACTCCAGACCTCTTATTAAATCAACTTTCAACAAATTGAGCTAATGCAAAATATATATCAAATTTGATGGAGGAGGAGAGGGGATTATTTTTTATTCTTTGCCTCAAATTGTGTGTTTGCCCCAAAAACCATTGTTTTTTCCTGAAAAAACTTCAACATGGTTGCACATAAAAACAAGAGGAATGTCCCAAAAAAAAATCCAAAATTTTACAATAATGGCGTTAGATCTCGGTTAGCTTGCCCGAAAAATGAAAATTTTCTCTTTGTTTCTGATTTGTTGAGTTCGCATAAAGTGAAAAGAAAAGATCATACATAGAAAAGAAAACAATTTCTTCTAAGCCTCTTATTTGTTTTGATCGTACAAAGTGCATAGAAAAGAGCATACACAGACAAAACAGAGTAGAAAACCGGGAATAAAAACAGAAAACTGAAATATTAACTCTGTAAAAAAATTAAAAATGGCATATTCAGATTTTAGACCTCTAGATCTAACAAAAATGGTTCTATCTTGGGAAATCAAAAATCTTTTCGAGTGAAACGGAAAGTGTTTCCAACTGAAATCAGTGCTCTAGATGTAATGGCATAGTTTTATCAACCCATAAATGCACAGAAATTGTAGAACCTAGAAGTGTGGTAACACAAGTTCAAATCTCAATACATAAGAGGAGTGGGTCTTCAAATAAGCTTTGATACCATGTTTGAAAAAATAGGGTATTCCCACACAATATGAACACCTTAAGGAACTGCTCACACAACCAAATCAAATATCATAACACCAATACTTTTACGTGGTTAAAATATTCAAAGAGGGAAACAATCCATGACCCCAAACAACACAGTCACTTGAGGCAATATATTAATGAAAAATAAAAATATATTATAAGAGAGTTTCTCACAATTGATCATCAACAAATGACCCTCCATGCTCTTTACATAAATATCATGGACCAATCAGATGTTAATCCATGAATCAATATAGTCATTAAGATCGAGGAGAATATGAGCCATTAGATCACTCCATGTCTAGAACATATCGTAACTGTCATATTACATAACTAAAAATTCATACTAAAGAAATACACTTTTACCTAAATACATATTAGACCAAGTTGAGCTTAACTAACTTCTAAGTGTCTAAATATCTAGGTTATTGGTTATTATTAGCTAGAGGTTGACCCTACCATTGTGTTTACCACACCAGGTACAAATCAAAGTAATTGTTGGAGGGCTTAGTCGACTTCATCAACTAGACCCATCAATAAACCAAAAGTTTTTAGTCGACTACGAAAGTAAGTCGAATATACAAATTTTAGTCAGTCGAGTCAACCAACCAAGTTAGTTAAACACCTATAACTACCCACCAATTGAATCAAGGTATAAATGCATGAGATCATGAATGTAAACATGGGGTGTTATTGGTCATAATAAAGACACTTGTTGCTAGACTCACCATTACTTGTCTTTTATTTATCTTTCTCTATGTGTGATTGTGCATATTACTATATATTGCTATATTATGCTATGTGAAGTATACTAGTAACTCCTTTGTGTAATGTCATAGATTATAACATTGGTTTTGTCATCGGAAGTACCAGATCCAAGACTGTAACTTAGATTATGCACACGTAGATATTGATTTTGGAAGAGATCCATGGGTGCTGGGAGAGAAAACTTGAAATGGTATGAATAATTATTCCAGGAGAGATCAATTACCACTCTCCCAAAAAACACCTTGATTCTTCACTGAAACTCGTGAGAGGTTCCCTGAAGCAATCCCTAATAAAATTAAAAAGTACATCAACCAAACGCTTCATGAATAATCACTTGACCAATGAATGGTTAATGTCCAAACTGATCAACATAGGATGAACAAATTTATACGAGTGGTTAGAAAACATTACATATGAATTTTCCTAAGAACAAGCGATCAAAGAGCATACATTTGTGGGTGACATGAAATGAAGAGTCTACGATGATCTCCATGACACTTTCCTCTGCATTGTACCCACATTACTCCAAAAATTATTGATCGACAAGGGTGTTGGTCACATCGTCGAATATCAACCTCCTCTTGAAACCCCAAAAATTCCGACTAGAAAAAGAAACAAGAGGAGTTGGAGCAATTCTTGGACACCAAGTACAAGAGCACCAAAGAATCTTGAGACTTCTTTATTAAAAAATAAACATGGTTAACAACACTATTGTTTTTTACCAAGATTAAGTCAGGGTTAGCGATGGGAGTGTAGTATCCCATTAGATTCTTCGATTGGACTCTATTCATCTGACTTGCACTGAAGAGTAATCATGCTAGAAAAAGGGAATAATTCGAGAAACAAACAAAGAGAATATGCATTAGTGGAAGAAATAAAGAAGAGGACTGTGAGAATAATGTAGTACCACAAATAGTCGACCGAAATTCGAAAAAAAAAAAGGAAAAAAATACATAAGAAAAGAGAAAATATGTAGGATGTGAGGGACCCTTGATAGTCAAATAGAAAGATTCCTTTGGAACTACAACTTGCTAGAGCGCTAGAATGATCTGTGAGTGGTAGTTACTAACCATATGTGGCAGAAGGAGTAGCCTTGATAATTCTCGAGTGGAATGGAGATGTGCAATTGGTAGAGGGTTGAATTGGTGCCCTTCAACTGATAGAATCATTTGAAAGTATGGATGTAGATGATTTAGGCCCCGTTTCACAAAGATTCCCAATTCCATATGTAGCAAGTCCCAAAGTAAGAGAATTCCTCCATTGGTGATTTCATATAGATCATGAGCCCTCTTCGGTGTGGTATCGACTTGATGAACAAGGAAATGTAAAAGATATATTGCTAATTGAAATACCCCATAATGAATAAAATTGGTTAAGTAGTGTGTTGAAATTTCACCTACTCAACACCCAACAATTATCTCAAAATTGTTGGAAAGTTGGTTGGCATTGATGTCAACCCTAGAAGAATCGTCGAAGCAAGTTAAGAAGTCCAGAAGTGATGGTTTTGTTTGAAGAAATATCCAAATTGGTCCCCTTATGGTGTAGCTTTAAGCATGGCCCTCATGGGAATACACTTTGAAGAAGTCTACAAGAAGATCTGGAAATATGGTTAAGTGTTTAAGTAGTTAAGAAGCCCCGAAGGTGTGGTCATTAAGCCCGAAGTTGTTTGAGGAAAAAGAGGGTGAAGGACATTGCAAATGGATGCAGAAATATCATAGATTGATAGTTTGCATCATTTCATTTTCAACATTAGGTTGTAAAACACATGGTGTCTCACAGTTGAGAAGTTATACCCTCTTAAAGATGAAGCCTCGAAGTATGGTTAAAAAGCCCCTAAACGGTTGCAACAAGAAGTTACAAGTCGGCCCCAAAATTAATTAAAGGAGAAAATTTGTTGCAAATAAGAAGTTACAGGTTGGATCAAAGATCAAGTAAAGAAGATACTTGGAAGGGTATAAACACACATCAAATAGATTCTCATTATTACCAAGCAAGTTTCATAAAGCAAGTGTGTGATCTCTTAGTGAAACTGAAGTAGCGAAGGAGTGCAAAGGAGGAAAGTCTCATAGTCGCATATTGGAGAAGGGTTTCTAGTAACCCTATTTTAGTAGACCCTCATGGGTCAGGTATAGGGTGTCTCACAAGGCCCCCACAGGTTGCACAAGACTCGTCACGCAAGGCCCCACCAGTTGCCTAGTCTAGTCCAATGAGGCTAAAGAGAAGTTTGAATATGGTGCTATCTTCTTCATGTCAAAGCCGAGGAAGGTGTGATGATTTGAGATATTATGCATCGGGTTCTTTACATGATAAAAGGTATGGTTTTCTATATTTTTTTATGTTCATATCTTAGAGGATATGGTATATGCTTGAGACATATTTTGGAGGTTATGGTATATGATTTGAGGCATACCTTGGAGATTTTGACACATATTTGATGCACATTTTGGCACATGCTTGAGGTATGTCTTGAATGTTTTTGCCACATGTTTGATGCATATCTTGATTGTTATCGTACATGGTCTGAGGCATATCATGGATGTTTTGGCACATGCTTGAGGCATATATTGGTACATGGTTTAAGGCATATATTTGGTACAAGGTTTCAGGTATATCATGAATTCTTTGGCACATGCTTGAGGCATATCTTGACACATGGATTGATGCATATCTTGGCACATGGTTTGATGCATATCTTGGTGATTTTGGCCATATGATTTGAGAAATGTTATTGGTGAACTTGGCATAAGCTTTATGTAGTTGAACCAATTTTTGATGATGATGATGTATCAATATTAGTGATAGTAACAATGACAGGTTGATGATGATGATGTATCAAGATCAGTGGCAGTAAAAGTGACAGGTTGATGATGATGATGTATCAGTGTTGGAGTAGGACATTTTGGGACAAGTTTTGGGAACTAAGTAGGAGCGCGCATAGAATAAGGAAAGAAGATAACGCATTTTCAGGACCACCGCGTGTGAAATAAGGAAGTTAGTTAGTCCTTTTGGTCCATTTTGTAATGGTTTAATACCTAATGTAAAAGTATAAATATGTAATGGTTTTTTAGTAGAAGGTAAGTCATGATAAGTTTGAGATGAGTCATGTTGAGAAAGTGAGCTTATTTGGATAGGAGAGAATGAGCTAAGTGTGCATTGTAGGCACGAATGGTAAGGGAATTATGAGCGTAGTGCGCACCTTTTGTAAGGGATGATGTTGAATGATAATATAAGAAGCTTATCATTATGGACCTAGCCCATATTGGGTGAACCACATTAAAATATGGTGTCTTTGTGTTATGCTTTGATGTGTTTTTTTACTTTTTTGTTTATTGTGCACACTTAATGTATGTTGGGTAATATGAATATGTTATATGTTGTTATGGTTCTATGCATGTAATGAATGGTATAATAAATGAATGTTAAAATGAATGGTTAGAATGAATGCCTCACATTCCTCCATGAATTCAGAAACTTGGTTCATGCAGTCACCATAGATACCTCTGGTGAGACTTCACTTGCTTGCGGGTGATGCCGAAAGGGATGATATCTTAAGGTTTTTGTTGGTGAATTAATGTTGAACCATGTGTCTGCCTATTGCGCCCCAACAATAAATATCAGTGACAATTACAGTGGAAGGTTAAGTCTCTTATTTATATTTCAAGGAGGTTGGGTGGCGCATAGAAATATTGGTGTCTTCATATAGCAGGTTGGTGCTTGCAAGGGATTTGCAGCTTCCTTTGCGTTGGTGCTCATAAAACTAGAGGGTTGGAACCTCCTTCCAGTTGGTGATGAAGAATATAGGGAGTTGGATATTCCTTTAGGTTGGAGCCTGTAAACTAGGGGGTTGAATCCTCCTTCCAGTTATAGCTAGAGAATTTAGGGAGTTGTAACTTCCTTCAGGTTGGTGCCAGTAAATAGGGGGTTGGTGCATCCTTCCAGTTATTGTTGGAGAAGTTTGGCAGTTGGTGCTTCATTTCGATGTAATATTCAAGATATGTATTAAAAATTGTTTCGTGGTTTTCTCCCATTTGGGTTTCTACATAAAACTCTTGTGTACTGTGTATCTGTGATTATATGTTGATGATATATTGAATGCAATCATAAGTGATAAATTGTTGATAAGTTAATTTGTACATGCTATGGTTAAAAATGGTAAAAATTGTTCAATATTGATTCACCCCCCTCCCTCAGTATTTTTGAATATTCCAACAATTGGTATCAGAGCAGGTTCTTCAGAAATAGTCTAATCACTAGAAAGTAGATCATGGAGTGCACTAAGAATGGAACACCATTGTTTGATGGTCAGAACTATGTCTTTTGGAGAAGAAGGATGAAAATTTTTGTGCAAGCACAGGGATTTGATGGCTGGCAAGCAGTATTGGATGGATACATGGCACCTAACATGTTCATCTTCCATTCTTACTGCTACTCTTCTCACCTTTGGTTCTGCAAACCTCTGAATATTCGTTACATATTTTCACCACACACATGTCAAATTCTTTGAGAGAATAGATATTTTTACAAAAGTATTTACCTAATGATTTGTCCACATATCCAAAGAATATGGACTTGGTTATAGATCCCCATAAAACCAAGCTGCAACGGCCTATCCAAACCCCTTCCTTTCCATGGTTTATTTGTTCAAACAATGATCTCAATGTACTGCTATTGTCAGATATGTTCCTGGATTCAATCACATCCATAGATTTACTTTATTCTCCAAAAAACACACCATGCAAACACGACGTATAGAAATAATCCAATCTTCTCTTGATTAAATCCTATGCATCGATGTATTCCTTTGGGACCACGAGTCTTCGTTTCATGGTCACCATCCGATCAGATATTAGATTGATCTCAACCATAGATATGTCCTTTACCAAAACTTAAACAATTTTATTGAAGACTTGTCGCGGGTTCGCAAGTCTAAGATACATATATTCACACCTCTGTGACCTCCAAATTGCACCCCCATGTTCCACCGCACTCATTTTTCACCCACACTTAGACGCATTTCAAAACATTTAATTGTGGGTCCTCTAGTCCATCTGATCAGTGACACGTGGTAATTTTCTGGGCCGGTAGATCTCTGACTCGTGTTTATCTCCTGGGTCATCTAATCTGTGACATGTGGCAATTTTTTGGTTCATCATATCTCTAACACGTGGCTACCTCTTGGGATGTGCAGTCTCTCATTATTGTTACTTAGTAATTTCTTCATACTTAGCCAATTCTTCAAGATCTTACCATGGGTTCGCGGGTCTGTGGGTTCATGCTCATTTCTTTACATACCTTTGTTGCTTCGCAATATCTCAACACTTTGTAATTTTTTGAGATTTTCACCATTGGTTCGTGGGTCCATGGGTTCACGCTCACTTCTTTACGTACCTTTGATTCTCCATTGCTTCGTGACATCTCAACACTTATTCATTTTTCGATATTTCACCACAAATAGTGGGACTATAGAATTTCCCTAATTCTTGTGTCTTTGTCCATCCAACTGATTCAATATTCATATTGAGCCATTTCTTGAGACATCGAACATTCAACATATTCTTGATACTTAACCATTTTTCCAAGATTTCACCGTGGGGCCACGAGACTATTGCATTTCTTTGCACATACTTTTGATTCTCTGTCGATCCACGACATCTTGGGACTTATTCATTTTTGAGTTCCTACCATAGGCCTCAAACCTTTTATCTTGGTCATTTATCTTAGAGAATCAACATTTAGGATTTAACCGTCTCCGTTTCCACTATTCTTTGTACCAAAAGGTCACTTTGCACACAAGGTTTTGTAGCTCCTCTATTCACTTTCAAGTGACGTAAAAGATCTTTTGCAATATAAACCCTTTAGATATGATTTTCCCAATGAATGTGGGATATATGAACATGGGATTTTACCCTGCTATTTCTTGCATGCTCAAATTTTTTGCGCCCTACGACTTTGACCCCAGATCGTGCAATCTATGTGCTTCCTCATTCTTCCTCGTCATTAATTTGAACATATTCTTCATCCCTTCTTTGTGTCCTCATGCTTCTTTTGCATATCCTTCACCATTATTAACACGAAGTCTTCTTACCGTCTTCTTGATCTTGACAACTATGGTATATAGCTTGTTGAGCATACTACATAGTGGCAACATCAAGGACAACACCATGTCCACTTTGACATCAATGACAACACCTTTTCAACATTCCCATCATAGTGAGGATTAAAGTATCCAAGGAGGAGATTAAAATAATTTTGGTCACAATTGTTTGATCCATATACAACAATTATCAACATAAAAGCAAGAGAAAATAGATTATTTCAAGTTAAAGTTGCTCTACATATCTCCAAGGTAGTTATCAAAAGAAATTTATATTTAAGACAAGCCTATTTATAGAGATTAGAATGTGCATATTTTGAAAGTACATTGATAGAGTATTGTTACAAAAAGCATTGAAGTATAAAATGCTTCACACAAATAGAGCGAACATTCTACAATAGCTAAAATGGAAATCAAGAAGACCACAATAAGCAGAGATATCAACTTTCAAGCTTACATAGATTCTAATATTATGTTGTTCATCCACAAGTACTCCTCACCAAGTTTTCAAGTGCATACCTCTCAATAAATTTCAATCCTACAAAGAAGACAAGGAAACAAAGCATGCTAGTAACAAGAAAATCAAACTTCAAAACTTCTCAAAGGAAACCAATTCCATATAAGTTTTACTAACAAGTTTTAGAGGCTTCCTCTAAAGCCATCCAGTATAGATCATTTGAATATAAGGTTCAAAATTCAAAAGGAAGCAAACAAAAAAAAACTGAGGGCTATATAGGATAATCAGATACACATACCAGTAATAGTCTTGCGTTCAAAATAGTGATATACAATACAAACCATCTTCAAAGTTGAAACAAGATCTTCCAAAACACCACTAGAAATATCCTACGATGAGATTTCTACAAGAACATATAGGACAGTGCATACCTAGACTTTTATAGGAACCTACAAGAGACTATGCACCTAGATTTATACACGAGACTACATGCCTAGAACCTAGAGGGACCTAGAGGAACCCATATTTCTAGAGAAAAGCATGATCTAGAACCTACAAGAAACTATGAGAATCTATCTACTAGGATTCTACAAGGAACTACAGGAGAGTATATGCATAAATTTACACATGAGAATCCATGCATAGATATCTATAGGATACTTTGTCTCCACATTGTTTTCTACAAGATCGTTTATCTCCACATTGCATTCTACAAAATACTATATCTATGTGCAACAATCACATTGAACAGTCTAGCACCTCCAACAATTGCATATATTCAATAGGATACATGCAAATCACCTCATCCAAATCATTACTAAGGTATGCCACATCTCCTTGAAACTCATGTTCTCATTATTAATTTGCATGACATAACCCAAATACTCATAATCATAACTTGAAACGAACTCAACATTACTCATCAAGGTGGGCCTTTATACTTGAGTTGGGGGGGCAATTGATAGAATATATGGCATAGGCCACCAAAGAGTTCCAATCCATCTAGGATCATGAGTTCCAACAAGGATAATGAGTAGGAAACAATCACATCAATCAAGGTGCACCACTCCTTTGAATTACTATAAGGGTAAATGAGCTCAAACAAACTAACAAAGAATAAGAATTAAAAGTAATTGGATTGGAAGAAATAAGATAAGATACACTACTACCAAAACTAAATCTCTAGGGTGCATGATAAATAAGCTCACTAGAGTTTCTCACTCACTGCAAGGTTCACCACTTCAAGAAAAAATTTCAATTTCTCAGAAGGTCGAAAATTTTCATTGAAGTTGTTTGTCATTGTAGGGTTCACCACTTCAAAACAAGGGTTTCTTAGGAGTTTAATAAACATATGTCTAGCCAGGCAATTTGATTCATTAAACATGGAATTCACACAAAACCTATCCAGAATGGGGGCAGGGTTCAATAGAAGAGCACATGTAGAGACTTCAAATATTTATAACAATTCATAGGTAGTAAAAATATTCTATCAATATAACTAGTTATATTATTTCAACAAACTATATGGGTATGATGATAATATAGCTATGGTTTTTTCCCTAAAAATCCACCACATAAGAGACCAAGAATACTTCAGTACAGTGAAGGGGTTGGAAATCCAAGTGAATGAACCTATGATATTCAAAGAGTCATCATTACCAATAGGGCTACATCGGGATAAGGAAGACAAACAATTGGCTATTGATGCTAGGAAATTATTCTTTCTCAACTATGAAGAAGTGGAAGAAAACAAATGGAGTCAAAAGGGAAAGTCTACCTGAACCATGGGATGAGATAGAATATCGCCTCCTAAAGTATATTACTTGTGAAGGAAGGTTAAGTATGGGAAATCCTTACCACTTTAGAATTCTCCACTAGTTAATAAATATGTTTTATCAAATGCTTGAATAAAATCTCAATGTTCCCTACTTCTCATTATAATCCTTGAAGAAAATGAGTGTCAAGGTTCAAAAGGGTAAGGAAGAAGAATTATTACACCATGGGTTAATAAAAATGATTATGTGTGATTCCCTAGAAAGACAAATTGCAAAAGCATCATGGGAGGATTTCATCATAATGAGAAAGGAAGAATTTATAGCMCTCCAAKATGCATTCAAAGAAACCATCCTTATAAGGGACTCTCGAAGTAAGAAGAAATCAAGCAAAGTAAAGTAAAAAATAGTAGGATGAAGAAAGCTCAAATTAGAACCAAGGTGGAGAAAAAGCTAAGGAGGTATCTACCACCTTGATCAAGATGGTGACTCTTGTTAACATCTCTCTAAAACTCAAGGTAAAGATCCACTCTATAGAGAAAACAAAACAATCCACCAACATAAGAGTTAGGACCAAGTCGCAAACAGTCAAGAGTTGGAAATCAATCCTCTACCTACTGTCATAGTAAATATATAGGAAGACCCTAGTCCAACAAAATACTTGACAAATATACAAGGAGTAGGATGAGTATAATTGTCCAAGAAAAATGAGGCAGAAGTATAGAACCCTGTGAGTGAATTAGAATAGGCCAAGGTTGAGGCCCTCAAATGGAGAACTCTTGCATAAACAAGGATAGGGATGGAAGGTATTGGTGAAGGGATTGACCAGTTCCATCTTAAGAAACAATTAATAAACTTGCAAGAAAATTTCAAGGTCATGAAACTGTAGCACATGGATTTATCTTTAGTGGTTTTGAAAAGTTGTTTAATGGCTTTGAAGGTGACCATCTCTTTGACTCCACCCTATCCTTTATTTTAACACCCGCCTATTTTAATTTGATTATTTATTTAAAAAAATTAAAATTATCCACTCTAGTTCTTTAACATTAACTAAATCTATTATTATTTTAATATTTTATTCTAATCCTTATTTTCATATATTCTCAACATCTCTCTTGCCTCTATATATGCTTCCCTCTAATATTAACTTTCTCTACTTTTTCACCCCTTTATCCTAGTCGATCTATGATCTCAACATATCTATGGCTTTTATATTTGCATCTCTCTAATATTATATTTCTTTACTCTAAATATATTATCCCCCTTTAATCTTTATATATTCTTCTCCCTTCTCTAATATTATCTTTCTTTACTCTTTACCTGACTCTTAAATTTCTTAATCTCCCTTATTATCCTTTTCCCTTCTCTTCTCCCTTCTCTAATATTATCTTTCTTTACTCTGTACCTAACTCTTAAATTTCTTAATCTCCCTTATTATCCTTTTCCTTTCTCTTTTCTATTGTCATATCGATCTAATGTAATATTATTCCTCTCTCCTTATTATTTTATTTCCCTCATCCTCATTATTCATTTTATATATTTTAATATTACCTTCTCTCTCTTCAACTCCAACATATCCTTTATTTTAATACCTAACTATTTTAACTCAATTCTTCATTATAATGCCTTATTTTAATCTAACACCTTAATAGTATTCTAATTTATTTGAATTTGTTATTACTTTCAATATATTATTATTAATTTAATTATTTCTACTATTAATCCATTATTTTTAATTATTATTTTTATCCATTCTTAACAACCTCCCTACCTAATGCCAACGGTTATTTTCAATTTCTACTATATTTACATACCCATTACTCTTTTACAACATATCAGCTTCTTATGTCCTTGATGATGGGTGGAGTGTCCACTCGAAACATCGGGCGTTTCAAAAACTCCTCGCAATTTTAATCCAGAAAATTTTTCTAGCATTATGACTAACTGTGGAAACCCGCATACTCAAAAAATGAAAACAAGAGTTTGAAAACTAAGTTGGACAAGTACGAAGAAGAATTGGCATCTTGGAAGTAGAAAAGAATGAAGAAGAATTGACCAGTAAAAGTGAAAGAATTGACATCTTGGAAGCCTCGATTTCCAAGATGGCATAGTTATCTAAAGTTCTAAGTTGTAGGCCTCTAGTCAAGGTACATAGTCTTTTTCTTAAAGAACAATGGCACAAATTTCAACTGGGTAGAATAGTTAGCTAGCTACCTTACCAAGTTGACACACCCAAGGAGTTCATAGAAACATGCCAAAAAGGTGGTGAAAAGGAAATACCTCAGCTAAGTGAGTTCTACCTTCACAATTATGTGCTACCTCACCCCTAGAGGTGGTCACCAAACCCTTATGTAGGAAAGGTACATCTCAAACCAGTATTCTCTTGGATTAACCATGAGGAGCTAAGGGTTATTTAATTTCAAAAGTAAATGGGGGAATAAATAAGTAGCCATCTTTGGATTGGGGAAAAGAAATAAGGCATGAGAGGTGATCAACAACCATGTCACGTTGACACCATATATAGAATTGATGCCTATCTTGGAAGGCAAAAAGGTGAAAAAATTTCCCTCTATGAGGATAAGATTAGAGATTCCATAGAAAAGGCACTATAGGATTTCCAAATTAGATGCGATGGTATTCTCATTGACCTCAAAAAAATGGAGCCTCATTCTCCCCAAAATCTATAGGTTGCTTTATTCATAGCATAAGTGTGCAAGGAAACCTTAAGAAAGGTGAAGCTCAAATGGATTGGACTTAAGTTCAATCCTCCTCTCCTTTTACACCCTACACCTATTGGGGAATGGGTGAAGAGAAGGAAAAGAATATATGGGGATAAGTGGAACAAACAATAGGATATAATGGTAGGGGTGTCATCACATAGTTTGTAGCATATGATTTTAGAAAAACATGTAGAGAACAACATTATGGACCAACAGAGAAGACAGAGTAAAAGGGAAGTTGTGGGGGACTTTTTTTTGTTGCACAAGGATGTGCAAAGCCTCCGAGTTGGGGGATGATGATGGGCCACTAGATAATAGGATTTCAAGGCCCATGTTTTATCCTATGTGTTTTATTTGGTTCCCTAAGAGACTAAATCCTACATGAAACTCTAAATATTATGATGAATATCAAACATTTGGGTTATGCATGTTTGACTTTTATGAAGGCTTGATTCTTAGATTTTATGTGATATGCTTTAGCTTAATTATAATTTTTTGAATAAATTTATGCATTTTTGTGATTATGGACTAATGTTGAAGCAAGAAGGTCGAATATTTGGCACCTTTGTGAGATAATATCCATCAATAAGGATTTGGCTCCACATGAGAGAAAAGAGGGATTTCATTCTCTCTCAAATATCCAAGGGTACCAAGCACTCAAAGCATCACTTTAGACATTATCCTCATTTGATTTGTTGCTAGAGGCATTCAAAGTGAATGAGGGAGAAAACATGTCCCTTGAAACAAGGTTGCTTGATTTTAGGAATCAAGGAGACAATCATCCTTCAATCAAGGATTAATTGAAGGTACAATTATACTTTTCCATTATAATTAAGGATAGGATGGAGGTGCAAAGGAGAACGTCTTCTTGGTGCAACACTTCCATAGTGCATTGAAATTGTAGAGACATTTTGTTGTTATGATTATGAGTTTTTGAATAAAGAAGCCTATTTTTTTTCCAGATTTGAGTATTTGGTGATTTCATTAAGGGAGGTTCTGTATAACCTTAGATGTACCACTCAAAAGGGAATGTAAGGGAGCCTTCATACTTTCAAATTATGCACTAGATAAGAGTTTCTTGTAGTTGTGTTGTGAGAATTACTACAACATTTTTTATTTAGTTTTGTAATTCATGTCTTGTAATTTCAATTTTGTAATTTCCTTTCTTGATTACAACACTCACAAATTTATGATTATGGTGTTCAACATATTATTCTATATCCTTTGAATCTAAAATTAATCATTATTGAGTATTATTTATTGATTGAATGATCTTATTTGCACTATGAGTATTATTTATTGATTGAATGATCTTATTTGCACTATCTATTTCATCTCAAAGAATAGTGGCAACAACCTCCTTTAACCCCTATTTCTTGACTTGGGATTTAGGAGTGCAAGTCGCCATCCTAAGTGGATGGATAGATAGAATATAAGGGGAAAATATTGAGCATATCATTTACTTTTAATTATGTACCTCCTATTGTAAGCATTAGTTATAGCATCATTTAGTTTCCTAGTTCCCTAGATAGTTTAAACATGCATCACCCAAATATTTTCTTACAGTTAGCCTATGGTGTATGATTATGAAGAGGTTGTTGAACCTATGGCACTTCACCTCATTAACTATCAAAATCCCTATTGATTCAATCCTATAGCAATTATCCAATAACCTTATAGTCTCATTTTCTTCCCACGGAAGAGGGAGTGAAGGTTATGAACTAATTTCTTAAGGGAGGAAACCAACAAAGCATTAGATTGCATTTAATTCATCAATTCATGACTCATATTACACTCCTATAGTTGTATGTACAATGCATAGTACTTCATAAAGAAGCATGTTCTTGGATCGATAAATTAAAGTTAAGTTGAAGAGTTCAACAATATTGTTGTAATTCCTTGGCCCATCATATATGGATCCTTTCATTGATTCAAACCATTATAACTTGAATATTTCAGAGCCTTTATAGGGAACTTATGAATGTTATGACCAATGATTTCATCTTCTTGTTTTAGGCCCTTTAGAAAGAAGGAACTTTTCCCAAACCTTACTTGAGGCACAATCAAGAGGCATTAATATTGCTCGAGATTGTTCCATTTACATGGCAACAAGATGGAATGGGAAAGAAATGGACTTCAAATGAAAACCCTCACTTGTACATACAAATCCTCTTCCCATCTTTCAATTCAAGTTATGTTCAGAAAAATGTTTAAGCGTATGGATCTTTCATCAACTCAAATTATTAAAGCTTGAACGAAAATAGAAGAAGTCCCTTCTAGATCCTAGGCAGGGCCACTTGTGAATCCTTATAACCATGGTATGCCTCTTGTCACCAAATAGATCTTTGCAATGGTTTGCATTATTCACAGAGTAACAAGACTATTAAACTTCCTTGTGCAAGCTTGATCTTATAGTAATGGTCAAACTCATGCTTGGAAAACTATCTAAGGTATATATCTTTCACCATTTTAGAAACATTAAATCTTGGAGACAAGAGATAATGGTTTTTGAGATCTTAGGCAAGGTAACTTATGAATCATCATAACTGATCAATGCATTTTCTTGCTAAATGAATCTTTGTGTCGCAATGTGGTGAGAGGAAAAGATTTTTTATCTCACACCCAAGGTAATAAGACCGATAATAGATTAATATTGCAACACTTATCTTCATATAAATTTACACATTAACCATGTCATTAAAACCTTTTATTTGAGCATTTGAATGTTCCATGAGCATTAAAAATCATTCAAGTATGAGAAAACTTGCATCCTCCAACGAAATAAAAGGGAAGAAAACTTGATATAGAGGGATTGTTTTTTTTAAACTAAGGCATCTTTGATCTGATTGGTACATCAAAACAACCATATACTACACATTAAAAGAAAACATTAGTCATTTCATTATTTTGTATTTGGCCATCAAACCTATGGTAAAAGAAAATTATGAGTAATGCATTATTATTGCATGTTGGGCCCTTCATTTTGATAAGAGAAGTTGTACAAGTTATCAAGGAGTTAGACAACCAAACAAGTGAAGGAAAATAGGGTTGAGAAAGGAAACGTGCAACAAAAAGATTTTGGAACAAAAAATAGTCTAAGGCTGGCGCAGAATCCGTTTTGGGACAATACAGTCGGAGAAGAATCAAGAAGAGAAGAGGGCCAGCGGGTTCTCAGGGAGGAAAAGGAAATGATTGTATTGTAATATGTGTGGGTGTGTGAAGGAAATAGGAGAGAGGAACAAGAGGCAAGAACTAGATATGTACTCCAGAGCTCGAATGTAATTAGTAAGGGGAAGGGACTAGACGAATTATGATCAGCTCTAGTATTATGTTGAGATGTGCCTACTAATAACTTCTACGATGAGTATGGTAGATGATTAATGTAAAGTTGTGAATGCATGTTGATCAAGACTTCTGATATAATAGAAAGATGATGGAGATCAAATTTTAAAAGTTCTTGGTTTATATTACTTCATGTATCTCTGGAATGTTATTATGTTGTTGTTTGTTATGAATTACAATTCTTTATCCTTTCTTGATGTTCTATACAGCTATGTTCTCTCATATCAGTGTATGATGTGTTAAAGGATATGAAAATAATAATCTATCTTTCTTAAGAATGGTAGCAATCTAGATGTGGTATAGATCTATATAGCATTATTCTTACCCTTCCCTAAGTTCTTTTGACACGGTTGCACTTCAGGTGAGACTTATTTCCTTTCAAAAAGATGAAAATGTCAGTGCACTAAACTACATCGGTACCCTTTTGTTGGTAACTTGAAGAGGACCCTGGTCTAACAACTTTGCACCAACAAAATGGTTTTGTTGCCAAGACCCTAGTTTTAAAAGGGAACTTGTAAGGAGGATGCTTCCTCGGATCCATATATATGGCATTCGGCAGTGGTGGGAATGCAAGTGCGATGCATTCATATGGAAGGAAGTTGAGCTATGAAATTTGAGTCGAGATGCCACGAAGGATTCTATCTTATATTTGGAAAGATCGAGGGAACAGTATGAGATTTTCTAGGTAGAATTCTCGGAAAATCTATTCCACTGGGTAGATCGACTACAAGAAGCGCCAGAGTTCAAAGAACACGTCAAATAAATCTGTATTTGGGATACAGAGAGGCTAGCAGAGATTCACCGACTAGATCACCAGATTACTTGAGCGATGGATTTATGGGTTGCCACATCCCTAGAAGGCTATATCACCGAGTTTGCAACAGAAACCCACCAATATTTTGCATGAGCTGAAGCAATATTCAATAAAGGGGCACAAAGAAAATTGTTGAGGGAAATTCCCCTCTGGATTAAGGTATTTTTGGTTGAAGAGGGGATGTTAGTTGTTCCCTCGCATGAGATGGTAGCCTAAACCCATGCGCTCGGGGTGGGGCGATCTTAGGGTAGATTCATGACCTAAGAAGGGGAACGGGTTCTTTGACAGATGGGGAAAGAGAAAATTGCAAGAAGTGAGTGTGCCCTGAGGAGAGCCACCATAGTTGAGAAATGGTGGCGTGGAAAGGTAAAGAGAGTAGCGAAGAAGTCTGATGTTTTGCATAAAGAAATCAAACCAGGAGGAATCGATGAAATAAAGTCAAAAGAGTTGTGGAAGTTGCAAAGACAAGAAAGATTGGCCAGTCTAAGATTGCAGGAAAAAGAAGTGCAGAAAGAAAGAAGTCCCTTGGAGAATGGGTGAGATGAGGAAGGCTTAGAAGAAAGAGAGGATGAAGGACGTTTGGATCTTGCAAAAGACATATAATATTATACCTTGATATCAGGAGGAGTCGACCACGAAGCAGAGCAGGTTGCTCCGATACAAGAAAATGATACCCCCCAGATCAAAGACACCCGCCCATAATTCAATGGAACCAAGCCTAAGTCGCTTGTCCCCCATGCACCTTCAATACCCTTGTTAAGCTCAGTACCTCATACTCATGCAAATCCCATTTTATCGAACTCGGATATTTCAACAAGACCCCCAACTATAATAGTGGGAGGATAGTAGGGTATCTTGGCAGATCGCAACTAAGGCCATTAGGATTTATTTTGATAGGAACAAGAACATCGAAAATGGCTAGAAACATGGGAGGTTTGATCGTCCGATACCCAAAGTTCGAGGGTAAATGGTATGAGGATTGTTGGCCCTTGACCAGGTTTTGTTGATATATGGTCAAGTTTGACCTATTTTTGGACATCGATAGCCTGTCGAAGGAGGAGCGCAAGACGAAGCAGAGATCGCGGGATCTCGGCCCCTTGTTGGGTCCTTTTTGGGATGTGGGAATATGCAACGGGAATGGGATGGCGGCCCATGTTTAGGCCTATTTTGTATGTATAAATAGATGTATAGGAAATATAAAAGAGAGAAGAGAACGAAGGCATCTATGTGATGTTAGTATGAAAGTAGGCTAAGTGCCAAGAGTTGAATCTGTGTGATCGGGAATTGTAAGGATTTGTGCATACTATGTGAGACTTGCAGAGTTAAGTACAAGTCATTATAGCAATATTTTGGAAGGCTTAGTGTTGAAACGCAAGGAAGAAGGATCTAGCGAGTTGTGCAGATCTTATGTCCTGTGTGGAATAGGGTTTTGAGGCTCTGTTCTTGTAACCGATTGACTGAAGACAATAAAGAAGAAGAGTTGGTGGACGTAGCCCCAGGGTGGGGGTGAACCACGTAAACACTGTGTTGTTATGCTTTGTGCTTGTCTTAATGTGTTTATGACTCTCTTTCTAAGTGCTTTGATAGAGATAGATAAATTTGTTCATGTTTTTTGCTAATGATGAGTAAGAATGTTAGATCTAACTTCTATGAATGTTCGTAGTGCTTGCTTCTGCTAGATCTGATCCATCGGTGTGTGCTAAGTACTTAACTACCTTAGATCAATGTGAATGCTACGAAGATCTGTTTTATCAGTGAAGTAGATATTGATTGCATATTGAGGATCTGACGGTGCTAAGTTCTCTATTAAGTATCATAATCACAAATCTGTGTCCCAACTAAGGTTGTAGACACCTGAGTCTCGCAACCACCCCTGCCTCTACCTCGGGTGAGACTTCATCTGCTTCGTAGGTGTTTCCTAAAGGGCCAGTAGTTAGGGTTTTGTTGGTGCATTGTTGTAGTTTTGAACCCTGGGTCTACCCCTATGCCAACAAGGACGTAGAACAACATTATTTTCTATGTGAGGCCATATGGAGGTCCATAGGGACCCTGGATGCGAACAAGTTAGTGGAATTCTAGACTACCTTGAGGGTTCGTGCCCTCAAATGTTACATGAAGGCTATTGAGCCTGGGGTGCAAGGACATGACTTTACCCTTGAGCAGGTGCATCATAAATCTAATTTTGAATTCAAGTTACCTCAGTCAGAACAGAAAGATTCAGTAGAGACGGGGGAGTCTACATCAGAATATAGTCAGAAGTTTAAGGACGATATTGGGAGATTGGCGCACCCAATTCATGATGACCATCAAAGGGAATGGTACATCCAAGGGTTGTTTCCCTTGACATGAATCCCCTTGATGCAACAGATAATAGCCACACTGACAGATTCTTTGGAACAATCAATGAAGATTGAAGCCGTGGAGGGAAACCTAGGGAGCTTGAGGATAACCAGACCTCTGGTAGATTCAAACATGTTGAACCTCCAAGGACAAATATCTGCACTCACAGAGAAGGTCCAGGAATTAACTCTACTCAATCCAATGCGACCTCAAGTTTGGTGTATAGGATGCTACATAGAGGGGCATCTGGAAACTGAGTGTTTGTGGGTAAGAGGAATGGGCCACCCCCCTATAGGACCAACGGGAGGAGTTTCACAGGTATCTGAAACTCCACCATTTCATGCACCAGTTCAATACCACGCTTTCCTAAGCGCTCAACCCACTAAAATAGTCAAATACTATGGAATTTTTCAGACTCAGGGGCATGCACCAAGACACTACCACATCGTGCAGAAGTACTCACCTACGCCCAATACAATACATTGTGAGTTTTGTGGGTCCACGATGCATGCTACAAACCAATGTCTGGAATTAGATGCACTTGTCGACAGATTGGACCAGACTACATTCAGGATAAATGAAACACCCTAAGGGTCGGGAAGAGGTCAGGGAAGTGGTGGTGCAGGAGGATTTAGAGGAGGAAGGACCACAGGAAGAGGATC
>SNQJ01S0149252.1:0-14831 GCA_010110895.2 Picea sitchensis | reverse complement strand
CCCAATACAATACATTGTGAGTTTTGTGGGTCCACGATGCATGCTACAAACCAATGTCTGGAATTAGATGCACTTGTCGACAGATTGGACCAGACTACATTCAGGATAAATGAAACACCCTAAGGGTCGGGAAGAGGTCAGGGAAGTGGTGGTGCAGGAGGATTTAGAGGAGGAAGGACCACAGGAAGAGGATCAGGTTGATGTTACAATTGTGATGAACAAGGACATATGGCTAGAGACTATCGTCATCCGAGACAGACATGGTGTTCACACTGTAGAACTAATGCCACGCAATTGAAGAGTGCCCAGACCTGATCTCAAAGTGGGAGGATCGAGCTCGAAAAAGAGGCAATAACTTCTTAGGCTCGGAACCTAGGAGAGAAGTCAAAGGGAGGCTACCCAAATTCAACATCATCACTCATGGAGGAGAAAAACCTAGGGTAGATGTAGACAACTAGCCCAAGATTTAGAAAACATCCCCCAAGGATGATAGGTATGATCCTTTGAAACAAAAAATATTTTTCAAAGATGTAGTAGAAATATTTAAAGGTGAATATACTCCATAAATAAGGGAAACCCCTCCTAAATTCACCCTTCAACCCAATACCACTTGAGCTCCTAACTCACCTCCCACACCCGGAAATCATGTAAACTCGAGAAGACCCTGTGAGCAGTCTCGAGATATAATTAACCTCTAGTTTCAATTATTCTTTGAGATCCTAGGAGATGACCGACTCTATGAGAAGTTGTGGAATACCCTGTACCTAATCCTAGGGGATGAGGGAACCCCATAAACCACTGTAACCATCAACCTTCCCAAGAAGAATAACCAGATGATACAAAGAAGGAAGGTGTGAATGGGGAAAGAATTTAGGTTGGAAGGCCAGTTAGGTGACTTTGAAATTAAAGATTCCATGCTAGATTTATGATCAGATGTCAATATCTTACCCAAAAAGACCTGGGAGGCTCTAGGGAAACCTCAGTTAGTCTATTCCCCCATCTAGCTGAGAATGGAAAATCAATACTACATTTTTCCAGTGGGAAGGCTGGAAGATGTGGAAGTAGATGTTGCAGGAGTTAAAACGACCGTCGATTTTGAAGTGATTGAAATCATGGGAGATGAAGACCCCTACCCTGCCTTGTTAGGGATCAATTGGGCCTATGACAACTATGTTATCATTTAATTAAAGAGGGACACTATGACGTTTGAAGCAAATGGAATTAAATTATTCTAGCCCTTAGATCTATACATGGGACCTAGGTATACTAATCCAGTGGATAATAACATGGAATAAGAAGTTATCGAATAGTTATACACCATAACAATAGGGATGAGGTCAGATTAAATCAACCCCATTGCAGATGGATATATATGTTGGTGGAGTATACAGTCAGTTGATGAGGACTCAGAACTAGATTTTGATAGTTGGCAGTAGGGTTCATACGAAATATTTTCAAGACGTTGTGCAACTATCAGGGAAAAGAGATGGATTGGGACTGAGATGAGGAATCACCCAACATATGATGGTACTTCATATTTGAATAGCTTTCTCACTAATTTAGATGGAAAATTTGCACCAGAGAAAAGGATCTCAGTTCTGGATATAGATTTGAAGGATACCCCATCCAGGTGGTGGGCCACTCACACAGCTTCACTTCTTGATTGGGAGGATGCAAAGAGATCTATTTCTTACAGATTTCTCAGAAGCGATCAGGTAACAACAAAGACAAACATGGAGTTTCATGGTGCACAATTGTTTGATGGGTAGTCTGACCCCATAATGCATGTTGAGCATTGCATCAAGCAATGGCAAGTTGTGCAAGTACCCTCTTGGTTATGGGTTCACTTATTTTTCCACTCATTAGGTATGATGCCAAAAACCTAGTTCATACATGAAGAGACCAGAAGACAAATGAGTCGTTGGAAAACACTAGAAGACCAATTTTGCAGAGACTTATCTTCTACTGATAGGACCCCTAAGCATCACTCGTTCCTTCAAAGAATTCAAGAAGTGGTATTTATTGACGCTTGTGAACTTAGACTAAACCTAGTAGCATGTTCGGACCAGGTCCAATTACTTCAATCCAATAGAGGCCACAACCTTGTCAGAATATCGGTAGCCTATTGTAAATTTGATGAAGACTCGGTAGAACCTAATGAATTAGAATAACTTAGGAACCTCAGTATCAAAGAAATTGTAGGAATTAAGGAAATTTAGGATACTACACCCGTTCATACCAATAGCACCTATACCCATCCTCTGAAGTTGCGGAAAGTAAATATAGGGAGAGAAGAGCATCCTAAGATAGATTTTATAGGGGATTACTAGGATGAGCAAGCCATGAATGAAATCTAGATTATATTGCGGGAATACGAGGACTTGTTCCCAAAAACCTTCTCAGAATTGAAAGGCATAAAAGGAACCATGGGGGAGATGAATGTCAATCTTAAACCTTACTCAAAACCCATGAATCACAGACCATATCGTCTCAATCCCAAGGTAAAATAAAAGGTCAAAAGAGAAATAGACAAAATACTTGCAATAGGCCTGATCTTTCCGATCGAAGAAGTTGAATGGGTTAGTCCCATAGTAATACAGAGAAAAAAGGGTATCGATGACATTCAAGTTTGTATTGACTATGGGATTTTGAATGATGTATCTATACATTATCCATTTTCAACACCCTTAAGTGATGAGGTGTTAGATCAGGTTGCGGGGACATAAGAATATTTGTTTACAGATGGATTCTTGGGGTATCATCGGGTCAGAATTTCAAAGGAAGAGAAGAAGAAGAAGACCACGTTTATAACAGATTGGGGGTCATTCGCATACAATGTGATGCCCTTTGGCCTAAATAATGCCCCTACAGTCTTCTCTAGGATTATTATTGCCGCATTTCGTGACTTCATAAACAAGTTCCTAGAAGTCTACATGGATGACTGGATTGTATATAGTTTGTTGAAGGAGCACGTAGGGCTACTCTGGTTGATTTTTGATAGATGTTGTGAGTTACAAATATCTTTGAACCTGAGGAAGTGTATTTTTTGCATACTGCACGGAAACCTGCTAGGCCACATTGTTTGTCGTTCCTAGTCTAATAATGGATGATTGGATTGTGGCTATAGTTTGTTGAAGGAGCACGAGGGGCTACTCTGGTTGATTTTTGATAGATGTTGTGAGTTACAAATATCTTTGAACCTAAGGAAGTGAATATTCTGCATAATCGCATCGAAAACCTGCTAGGCCACATTGTTTGTCGAGAAGGAATCCTGGTGGACCGAGCTAAAGTTGTAGTTATCATGAACATGTTTCCACCCACAAGTGTTAAATAGTTTTGCTCGACACTTGAACACACAGGATACTACCAGAGGTTCATCAAGATATGCTAGTATCACAACACCATTGGAGAAATTAATAAAGAAATCTGAAGCATCATCATTTCAGTGGACGGTTGAGTGTGATAAGGCGTTTGATATACTCAAGGAAAAACTCAATACTACACCAATTATTATATACCCCAAATGGGAAGTTTAATTCCACGTACACGCGGATGCACGAGTATCATTCTTATATAGGAGCTATCTTAGCCCAACCAGGGGAATGGAATATGGACAACCCTATATACTTTTCCAGCAGAAAACTATATCAAGTTGAATGTAACTACACAACAACCAAAAGGGTTATTTCCACATGATTTATTATACAAGGGGCTGGTAAAATTTCTTCAACACTACTTCATATTGTTCATTTTAAGTTTCTTCACCCACCATTCTCAGATTGAAATACCTTTGTAAAATAAGTTTGTCTTGAAGGGAAGGGATTTGTAGGTGGATTCACTCTTTCGTGAGTTTCCTCTCAGGTAATTTTCAAACTTCAAGATGTAATGTGGTGGGATTGATCACCTATCAAGACCTGGAATCGGGAAAGTGGAGGAGCCGGGTGGACGACCAACCTAGGATGTAGACCTGCTCGATTGGAATCCATCCCAAAAATATCTCTCAAGAGATTGTTGCTTCAGCATGTGGACCCTCGGGCCGAGAATTATTCCACAACCCGTAAGAGGCACCGGGTGGTCCATCATCAGGAAGACATAATACCAATTGATTGCATTCCAACTCTATAATATGGGACTCGATAGCATTATCATAAGGTGTGTCCTAAACCATGAAAGGAAATATATCCCATAGGAATTCCAACTGGCTGAGCTATGGGAGAGCACGCTGAGGGAAAATCTACAGCACAAAATGCTCCTCCACCAAGTTGATTATGATGGCCAACGCTATTCCAAAGATGATAAAGTTTGAAGTAGGGTCTTGAGATATTTTTCAACTAGGCAATCGAATCCATCAAGCAGTAGGATGAATTACCTCTTCATCCGGTTAGAGAACTGCAATCCTTTGAGAAGTGGGTTGTTGAATTTATTGGACCAATTAACCCACCTGCAAGGCATTCAAAGGTTAGATATATCATCATAGAAATATACCATTCATATGTGTCTAAAGTGTAAGAAGTATAGGGATTTTTCAAATATATATAGTCAAGCTAGATTTATATTTGAGAACATTATTTCCTAGTTTGGATGTCCTAGAAGCCCAACTAGTGAATTGGAGGGAGCCACCCCATTAGCAGCACACCACAACATTGATGACATGTTTCTTTATCTTCCTATAAGAGCCTTATCATCCACAAGCTAATAAGGCTGAAGGGAATTAACAAGATTATGGAAAGTAGGACTCCACAAAGGTTTGTTGCACAAACGTGGAATATTGGGATGATAGAGTTTCAGCAGTCATGTGGGCTTATAGGACTACCACATAGAAGTTTTACAAGTACACCATCTTTCAGTTTGTCTATGGGGAGGAAGTTGTGGTACCTGCAGATTTTATAACCCCTAGTCTCTATATATCTCAGGCTACACACATGATGGATGATGCATCATATTCTCAAAGGATTGCAGACATGCAGGAACTTGAAGAAGCAAGGTTCCTAGCTGATTTTCAACAGTCAGTGGAAAAAGGTAGGTAGAAATATTTGCACCCATCGACACATTAATACTAAGAGGTTTGTGTAAGGTGATAAGGTACTCCTCTATGAAAAAATTTATCAGAAACATATAGGCAAGTTAAGGTACGTATCATTAGGACCATTCCTAATGGCTGAAATCCGATAGTCTAGTGCGGTCAAGTTAGCACAGGTGGATGGTCTCCTTCGACCATTATGGGTGAATGGTGCATGCTTGAAACCCTACATTACCCACACTTAACAAGAGAGATGGTTTCTCCAATCCAAGGGAGTGTGTACATTAGGTAGACTTTGATTTTATGTTGAATTTGTTTTATGTAATAATGTCAAAGCGTTCTTAGGAGCACCATGACACATCCTTCTCATTTTCATTTTTAGGTATTTTGCAACATGCCCATGCAACAATGCGTTATCCGATGTGTCTCCAATCCACTCAGATCTACACGTACAACCGCTAGAAAATCCTTGTGTTCAGGGGAGGATAGAATCCAAACTTTATTAACAACTAAGTCATAGTTACGTCACTTCCAGTTGTAGCTTTTAGGGTAACTGCCGAAAATTGTCAGCATCTCTCATCAAGTATTAAAAGTTCTAGTCCCCATAGATCATGTCGATAGTATTGCCACCATTATCAACCATTAAAATGGTAATACCCTTCCGCCAACCACATGTTGATTGAGATACCCAATAAATTCAGAATCCGGCCAGAAGATTTTATCGCGTTACCAATCCATTCGCACATCCGTGCCATAGATCGTGTTGTTGGCCTAATTGCTCACTCATTTATGACCCATTAATAGTCTATCTCATTACCTTATCCATAATACTCCACAATATTGTTTATAATGGCATTCAATTCAGTTATGTGCCTTCTCCTATTGAGTCTCTACATCCTGGTGCATTCTAAGAAGTCGGTCGCTACCTAGTTCCCGAGCTAGTGTCGCTACTATCACTCTAGCATAAAAATGCTAAGAATATCAGGAGGATGAGGCTCAGTATCAAAAGAAGCAGTCATAGACAAGCCCTATGATCCCAGGATTGAGGTACTGGGTGATGTCAAAGGAAAATACAATCATGAACCTTCAGGACCTCCCAATGTTGGGGACCACCGGCGAAGTTGCGCGGTGCACCAAGTTCCTAATTAGCAAGGTGCATGATAGAAGTTTATGGCTTGACAGGAGATATGTTATTCATGCTGAGGATATCCATCAGCTTAAAGGATTATCTTTGGAGGGAGAGAACATCTATAAATGATTTCAAGGACCAATCAAACATGGAAAATGGATGGGTGAAATTAGTATGTATGAGAATTTCCATACACAGAGGGGGGGTCACATATAAAATATTGAACCAATTATCCCTGAAACTATGAGAACGACCTGCTACATTATTTCTAGCAAGGTCATGCATGCCTACTATAAGGGTGAATGCACACTCGATTCCCTGTTAGTGGCTGACTTCTGCGCAAACGGTGCAGTTTTCAATTGGTGCAGTTACATGTTGGAGGAACTCCTTGTCGCTTGTGAGGAAGTTCAGGAGAAGGGAGGCACCTTCACATACATATATTTACTTCTCTCTTTCACAATGATAAATTGGAGGCCACCCACGGGCAGACACTTGGCACCTACAGAAAAAGGGAACCTTGCAAAGATGTTTTAACCTTGGCATGCAAGGTTGGACTTGAAAAATACGAAGTTCAACAACGTTTCATTCCTAAAGTGGTACAATAATTTGATTGATGCCACCCAAAGGATGTGTATAACACAAGAGTTGTTGAACCTACATACAAGGAACATCTCCTTTGCTCTTAATCGAAATCACACTTTCATCTAGACAAGGCATGCAAAGCCTTCGGACTTTCACACAAGGCCCCTACCATTCTATTTGGATGAGGAAATACTGGAAAAGGAGATCATGTCTTGGCCAGGAGTTAAACACACCCTGCGTAATTTAGGCATGCATTACTTATTGCCACCAAAATTGTTGAAGAAGAACAGTCCAGCAGAAGAAGCAGGATCGAGCTCCGGCAAGGTAGAACGGTCGCAGAAGTCACCAATGGCCTCAGACTCAAAGGAAGAGGAAGAACACCAGTTGTAGAGGAAAAAGAGGCATTTTCCGGGATGTCCCAAGCTTTCGGATGAGGCCATATTTTCAAGTAAGACCATTAGTGACATTTTGTTTGTCGCCTTTATACATGAGTTTCCGTTCAAGAATCCCAGAACTAGTGTTTCCTCGACAGTCATCCCAGCTAAACTCATCAACCATCAACCTATATCTACTACGCTACCTCACACTTGAGAAACCACTCGGGCAACCCAGAATGTTATCCACATTATCAATTACCCTGAGTCTCACCCCAGTATACCTTCCATTGTAATCACTGAGCAAGAACCATCACCACAAACCATGGATATAACAATACCACTACCTTCCAATTCAGTAGAACCCATGCAACTCGATATTCTAGAATAGTTTCCCTCTCATGAGAGCCAACCATCCATAGTACCAGTACTTACCCAACTCCCACATGTCCCCCTCCCACATACATAGTCTCTAAGAACAAAAAGCCTCATAGAATTCCCGAAGGATCAGAGCAAAACCCCTGAAGTTCCACCCACAATACGTGCAACGACGCAAAAGGAGGTAGAGTCTCAAGCACTGTAGGAGACTTGGTCAAGAAAAAGCATAGCCTTGTTGAAAGAATAGCCGAAACTTGTACTCCAATATCCACAACAGTGCTCAGAGTTGTTATAGCTCTGCCTAGTGCAGACGAAAGTTGTCCCTTTTCTTTCGTTAGCCCTGAAGAATAAACTAGCCCAGTAGTTTCAAGTATCACTCCAAAGAGAAGAAGAAGTTGAGACACCATCATAGTAATCCATGGCCAGCAAGATTTCACTTCAAATCAAACTCTTTCTTGAGGCCACAGTCACATCCAGGGATCTCGCTCAATGACTGACACCACAACTAGTAGGCTTGATTAGAGCCTCAATTGATCACTTAGAACAAAGGATTCATCAAGCCAAAACACAAGTTGAATTTTGATGACGGGAAGGGATACTGTAACAAACCAAAAGGATGCAGGAATAATATTTTAAAATCCATGCAGAAGAGAAAATGGAAAGAATGAAGGGAAAGTTAACAGAGAGTTGGACAACCTTCGGGAAAGTAGCACCTCAGATGCCAAACTACAGTGCAACTGCAAAACCAGAGGAACAACTCGAATTGGTTCAGAAAGCATGGGAGGTAATAACATATCAAGCAGAGGACCTTCAAATTCAATTGGAGGGGATGAAGTTGAAGGTTGAGGAATAGCCAGGGAACTCCAACAATAGCTAGAAAGAGTTGTCCTAGAAGGCAACCATGCGAGAGACTTTCTACATAAAAAGAGCGTTGAATGTACTACCTTTTTCAAGGAAGTCAGTGATTGGATGGGTGTTATAACTCACTGCAACCAGGAACTGGAATAATTTTGCACCAAAATACAGACCCTCAACGAAGAAGCAGCCAAAACACACGATCCTCTGGAGCATCAAGCAAAATTTGAGGAAATGTAGCAAGCCGACAACTTTTTGAATGCTATGTTTGAAGCTCAAATAGTATCAAAGAAGGAACTAAGATCCTTTCAGCCTATCGTTCAAACTGCATACCTCTATATGCACCAGGTTATGACATTATCATATACGAAATGGAATTCCCTCATTGCATCCGAGCCGAAGAAGTTTATCCCCAGTGCAACACAACAATTCGTTGCAGAAGCCTCATTGCTTGCCAGAAAGTGGAAAGACAAACTTGAACAACTCCAGGAGATCAGAGAAAATCTCTCTAGCTAATTCCAAAGTTGGGCCCTTTTTTTGAAGGAGCCAAGGAGGAATAAATCAAAACCCCAAAAGGACAATAGGCCAAATTGGAGAACACAAAAGAACCAATGACTTGACCTGGGGCTAGTCAAGGATTGTGGTCGACGCCTGTTGGGCCCTTCATTTTGGTAAGAGAATTTGTGCAAGTTATCAAGGAGTTAGAAAACCAATTAAGTGAAGGAAAAGGGGGTTGATAAAGGAAACGTGCAATAGAAATACGTTGGAACAAAAAATAGTCTAAGGCTAGCGCAGAATCAGTTTTAGGACAATACAGTTCGAACAAAATCAAGAAGAGAAGAGGGCCTACAAGTTCTCAAGGAGGAAAAGGAAATGATTGTATTGCAATATGTTTGGGTGTGTGAAGTAAATAGGAGAGAGGAAAGAGAGGAAAGAACTGGATCTGTACCCCATAGCTCAAATGTAATTAGTAAGGGGAAGGGACTAGACTGATTATGATCAGCTCTAGTATTGTGTTGAGATGTGCCTATTGATCACTTCTACGATGAGTATGGTAGATGATTAATGTAAAGCTGTGAATTCTTGTTGATCAAGACTTCTCATATAATAGAAAGATAATGGAGATCAAATTTTAAAAGTTCTTGGTTTTTATTACTTCTTGTATCTCTGGAATGTTATTATGTCACTGTATGTTATGCGTTACACTTTTTTATCCTTTCTTGTTGTTCTATACATCTTTGTTCTCGCATATCGGTGTATGGTGTGTTAAAGGATTTGAATAGAGTCATCTATCTTGCTTAAGAATGGTAACAATATAGATCTGTATAGCATTCTTCTTACCCTTCCCTAATTTCTTTTGTCTCGGTTGTTCTTCGTGTGAGACTTCTTTCCTTTCGAAAAGAAGAAAATGCCAAGGCATTAGACTACATCGGTACCCTTTTGTTGGTAACCTGAAGAGGGTCATGGTCTGAAAACTTTGTACCAACATTGCAAGAGATAGATGAAGTAAGTGAATATCTCATAAGCTTGAAGAAAAAAGAACGCATAACTGATCTTACATTGAAAAAGATATGCAAATAAGAAAAATGGTTTCTTGACACTGATTGTTGGTTTAGGTCAATTCTCATGAATTTGTTTCCATGCATCAAGGATAAATATTGATTTTGAGTTACTATGTCTCTTGACAACAAGATTCACTATTCCCTTTCTTTGGGAGAGAGAATTATCTACCCGAGTGTTTTTTTTATCCTCATATATGGAGAAAACATCTATTGTTGCAAAAATGTATTTATGGTCGTCTGGGGATCCTAGAAATGTATCAAAGCATTGAAACATTTTTTGGGGGTGAAAATGCATTGCTAGGGATATTGGTATTAATATGCAATGGATTTGAATGAGTACTGGATGTGCTTTCTAGTTGGATAAGATTTGAAAAACCATGGATCTCTAAAGCACAAAGAAAAATTTCCATTAAGAGCATAACATTGAAGAAGAATGCCCCCTAGAGTGAAAATGGAAAATAGAATGAGAAGGGAGGTTGCTCGTTGCCTTTATAGCCTTGGGGTTGGGTGTTACATATGGAAAATGTGAACAACTACTAAGGAAATTTCTAATTGGCAAGTTCAAAATCTTAAGAGGTAAACTATTGAGTTCAAGAGGTAAATAAACCTACAAAATCAACAAATTGGATATAGAAGGAAAATCATTGGGTTCAAAGGCTTGTTAAGACTTTGAATTCGGTGATTTGAACCTAGAATTAAATTCATTGTGTCACTCAAATCACTAGGTTCAAGAGGCACACAAGCATTTGAACCTAGCGAAATGGATGTTTATTAGCAAAAAATAGTTATTTTTGTCCCTTTCCTTGGGCTATATTTGTCAAATTTTGTCTAGTTCAAACTCCAAGGGTGAACTATTGGGTTCTAGAGGTAAAAATTCCTTTAAACACAATGATTTGAGCCTATAAGGAAAACCACTAGGTTTGAAGGCTTGTCAGGCCTCCGAAGTCAATGATTTGGCACTTTAGCTCATCTGGAAAAGAAAAAAACTCAATGGAAATCTTGTGAATCCTTTAAACAACCAATTATCATCTAGTCACTAATGATTTTATATTTCATATGTTTAATTGATCTTCATAAAGCAAAGCTAATTTTTTGTGAGGATTCTTTGGTTTATCGATGACTGTAGTAAGTCACTAAGGTTATGAGACTTTGTTTTCCTTTGCACACCATAACAAGGATAAATTATTTGCAATTGAGGTTCTATATCCATTTTACAATATTTAGTTTGATCATGGAGTCACAAATGAAGAAAAATATTGCTTGTTGAACCATTAAAAATTAATTAAAATGGGCACCCACCAAACCCCTTAGGTTTTTTACTTTGTAAAACTATTACTCATTCTCACAACCTCATATTGGGAAAATATAGTTTTAGGGAATAGAGTAGACAAGGATCTTTCCAAAGAGTGGTCATATTTCCCATTCCACCTTTGGATTTATAGGTTCATAATCTGTAAATCCAAAATAGCTTCAACGATGGAAATTTTTTTAATATGCATTTTAGTATCTACAGGTTTCATTATTGAATTTTATCAATTATGTTGATTTCATAGGCCCCCAAAAAAACTAATGTGCTCCATATTTCCCAATATTATTTTGGCCAAAAAATACATGCAAAATTCCCTCAAAGGATAAAGTGCAATCCTTGTTCAAAGTGTTGCTTCATGGAATCAAAAACTATCTAGGAAAACATCATCTATGCTATATGAATTTCAATATAGAACATTGAATTCACTAAGATCATTGCACACACACGAAAAAAAATTAATGGTGAAGGTGGTCTCCATGCACCAAATTCTCTTGTGAGAAAAGCATTTTTTAAATCCATCTCCTCACTCTGAAACTTAATCAAAAAATTTATAGTGAGAAGAAATAAGGATGATGAGCTTAGACACAGTTATATATTACGCTTAGGTTCTTAGGATAATTTATTTCCTTCACTTTTCCAATCCACACACCATTGTTTCCATGCTTGTCCTTTGATTTCTAGCACCAAAACCATCTCATGACACAAATTTGCAAGCAAATTGGAGATGATGTTTCATGATTAGATGCAACCTAACATAAATGAATTATATTATGATGCATAGTTTATATCTCATTTTCATGTCATTATACCACTTCCATCTGTGCATGTGCCCCTTGCTCATTTCTCCACTTATTGATTTGATACATGGCCTATCATGCCATGTGTTGAAGGGTTATGATTCCAACTTGTCTTTCCATACCAATCTCGTGGAGATGAGATATGCCACCTACCAAAGGTGACATTGAAGAATGTTAAACCATGAGATAATATAAGCCAAAATCAATCAAATACACAAACAAGCTAAGAAAAATATTGTGTAAGAGAAAGTGCAAACACATGAAATGAAACTAGAAACTAAATATGTGCAAGTCAATCATATAATTTACTTTTGATATGATTGACTACGCTCATTCACATGAAGACTATTATGAATGAGTGTAATTTGATTTGAATGAATGAGTGTAATATTCATTGACTTGACCTGCGAGGTGATCTCTTTGCAAGTGAAACCATACCTTATCACCAAACTCAAACTTGTTTGGAACCTAATGTTGATCATGTTGTTTCTTGTACTTGGCATTGGCTTTCTAGAAAATACAATGAACTTCTTGTTGGGTGTGTTGGGTCCATTCAACATTTTTGGTTATTCCATCTTCCTTGATATGAGCATGGGAGGACTCTTATTATGTATATGTAATGGCTAGATCTATGTCAATTAGGTCTAATGGTTAGAACCCCAAACACACTTGAAAAGGGTTGTGGCCAATGGAGCTATGAAGGGATATTTTGTAGCTATGTTGAACATAAGTAAGGTTCGCATCCCATGTACATGGGTGATTAAAGTTGTACCTTCTCGAGATATGCACAATCATATTGTTGACAACCTCTATCCATATGTTGGTTTGAGGGTGGAAGGTAGTCAATTTGGTCAGCTTGGTGTCCATCGATGACCATGGATTGGACCAAAAATTACTCAAGAACCTATTATCCTTATCTAATATAATGGTTTTTGTTATCCCAAAATGAACCCAAACACAGTCAAAGAATAGCTTAGTAGTGACTTATGTTGTGATACACTTCTCACGGTGTGCCAAAATGGCTATGTTATAGAATTGATCGACAACCGCATATACACATTTGTTTCAATGCTTAGTTGAGAGAAGGAATAACATGCAATCTATGGAGACTAACTCTCAAGGTGTGTTAGGAGTAGGTATTGGAGTGTACAACCCCTGGTTCTTGATGGCAAGTTTGGTGATAGCAAAAAAAGTACACAATATGATATACATGCTAATGTCTTGTTAGATCTTTGGTTAGTAGAAGCACTTTTGTATAGCTACCATTGTATTCTCCACACCAAAGTACCCTACCACCCAAGTATAAATATCCTCCCAAATCCAATTCTCACTCTCACTTGAAGGAATACAAAGATGTCCTAGATGGTGTATAAGTGCATCCTATATGTGAAAATCTAAAACACTCTTACCTGTACCCATTGTTCGGTTGGCAATATCAAATTCAAGGTCAATGTCAAACAATTGGGACCACCCAAAAGTCTCATGTCCACAAGAGTTAAGAATCGTGGTTAGAACCATAACTAAAGGTCAAGTGAGGCATCTCACAATTTGGTTTGTACTTCCATTCTTGTACTCAATGTTCCAGTGGAATGTTTACAAGTACGTGAACCACTTCTAATGGAAATCATTATGTAACTTTTCTTGCATATACATGAATTGTAGGAGATTGTGATCAATGTCATTGATTGTTTCCTTTCCCAAAAGATAATTCTTTCATTGTTGGCATGCCTACATAATGGAGTGCATATTCTTGTCATAGGTGGTGTTCCTATGAATCACATCAAAGAGTGTGCACTATTATAGGCCACTAGATCTCCATGTTAAGTGAGAATTTCATTGGTAGCATAGTATAAATAATGTATCTCAATCTCGAAGGGTTGTTGCAAGTCTGGAAAAATGAGGATTGGTGCCAAACAATGGTGACATTTTAAATCCTCAAATGTCTTTTGTTGTGACTCGGCCCAAACAAACTTGGCTTTTAATCCACCTTTGATTACTTTCCTTAAGGGCCAAGGGATATGAGAGAACCCCAAAATGAACCTACGAGAGAAGTTGGTGAGGCCTAAGAAACTATAGAGCTATGCTAGTGTCTTCAAGGACGATCGATTCTAAATGACTTGGATCTTGTCTAATTCTACATGCACACCATGCTCATCCACTATGTATACCAAACACTAAATTTTTGCATGTCAAATGAGCACTTCTCTAGATTGGAATATAACTTGTGTTGTTGTAGGGTGCTCAAAACTTGTTAAATTTCGTGCAATTCTCCTCTTAAGTTTTGTTGAAGATGATGATATCATCTAGATTTATGACCAAAAAGGAATTATTGAATGGATAATAAATATAATCCATCATCCTTGTGAACATTGTTGGGGCATTGCTTAAGCTGAAAGGCATGACCCACCACTCGAAGAGGACTTGTTTAGACTTGAAGGTTGTCTTATATACATCAGTTTACTCAATTGAGACTTGATCATAGCCTGAATTTAGATCAATCTTACTGAAAATTTTGGCACCCTTGAGTTATCAAGAAGGTTAATAATCCATGGATTAGATATTGGTTCATAATTTTGATATTATGTAGGGATGTGTAATCAATACAAATTTGCCACATCCCATCATTTTCCTAAACCAACATAATTGAGATATCACAAGGTGAGGAGCTTGGTTGAATGTGGCCCTTTTTAATTAAATATTTAATATGGTATTTGATTTATTCATTCTCCATAAGTGGAAATTTGTATATCGATTCATTAGGTAGAGGAGCACTAGGTGTCAAACTAGTTTCATGATTTTCTTAATAGTGTAGAGGCATAGGTGAA
>SNQJ01S0149251.1:33354-46104 GCA_010110895.2 Picea sitchensis | reverse complement strand
AACTTCCTTATCATAAATAGCTTATATAATGTTCAAGAGATAACTCAAACCAATACAGATAGTCCACCCCAAGAGATGCACCACTCTTCTTCTCCTCTCTCTAACTGGTAATTGCAGCTTGTCTCATAAGAGAATGAGCAAGTGAGTTGTGTGTTAGAAGTGAGGCGCTAGCCTCCTCTATATACAAGACTGGCATGTGTGAAAGAGTTTCATTGGCAGGGCCGACGTCTCACTCTGGTTGGGTAAACCCACCTTTAATTAATTCTGGGTCTTCAATAATAACTGTTGGGGCTGACTTCTTATTCTGCCCTTTATAATTGTCCGATGACCAATCTGCAAAAGGAGATTTGGTCCTTATACAATTACCGACATGATTAATCTACAATGGGGATTAATCCTTATAATAAAATAACAATATAAATAATAAGAATGCTCTTCACAGTTACATTATTTCAACAATACCAACATTTTGTGACCACACTATAATCGAGTTACTGCACAAAAAATACAACACTACCTTGAAACATCACAACAAATAAATGGTCATTGAGTGCCAAGCCAACATGGGACTATTAAAAGAGATGTCACCCCTTAGCAACTAGAAACTTGAGCCATAAAAAATTTTGAGGTGCAAGAAAATGAGTTATAATTTGAATTACAAATCTTTTTACCCAAACATGATGCAAAGTGGAAACAACGGATCCAAAACATCCACCAACCACAAATAAAAGACACTAAAAAACATAATGCCATTTCAACCTACAAAACCTTAAACATCACCATATCAACAAAAAAAAAAATGCAATAGAAACACCAACAAATATAGCAAAAAACAATAAAAAACAATAGTATAAATTGAAAACCAAATCCTCCACAAAATAAACCAAAAATAAACTCATCACCATAAAAAAGTGTGAAGCACTACAATATGTGTCAATGGTACCTAACTCCAACTATTAACCCCTTAATCACATCCTACTCACCTTCTTTAAGCACTTCTCTAAAGAGATAAGTAACACCCTACCATTTCCAACACCCTACCAAGTTTTGAGATACGATAGGCAAACCCACAACAAATAGGCAAAACTTTAGTGAGGTTTGGGATGAAATGCCCAAATTATTGTTCCTTTTACGAACCTTTTTCTTTATTTTTTTATTCATAACTTTTAATTGTGAAGTAATAAAAATAAAATAAAATAATTTTATTTTATTGTAAAAAAATGGAATCTTGATCTTGTACGGGAGAAATTAAGGTTTAAACTTTCTAAAACAATCCCTCAAAAAATTGTTCACAACTATGCGTCCATAATACAGCTTTAGATTGTTTTAATATCCTCAACCCTGCGGGGTGGGTACCATCTATTGGTATCCTCAGGAATGAAGGAAGAGGAGACTATGAGGATCTGGCCCAAGAAAAGGATTATTCATCAGAAAGCAAATATCTCAACAGAAACCCACAACCAGATACAGGGACATGGACAACTGAAGGAGGCCATCAATCCGTTCAACATAAATGCATATGCCTTCCATTTACAGGTTTGTGCAGATGCAAATTCCCTAGCAGAGGGCAAAAACATCCATGCCCACATTCAAAAGACAGGCATCCAGCATAACGACTTCCTCCGTACCAAACTCATCAGCATGTATACCAAATGCCGGAGTATGGCGGATGCACGCCTGATCTTTGACAGAATGACGGAACCCATTGTCTTTGTGTGGAATGCCATGATCAGAGGATATGCTGCAAATGGTTTCTTTGAAGATGCAATCGCAGTTTATTACCGAATGTGGAACTCCGGTGTGATGCCGGATAAGTTCACATTTCCGTGCGTTCTCAAGGCCTGTGCCGGTCTATATGCTCCTCAACATGGCAAGGAAGTTCACGGCAATGTAGTGGTAAGTGGGTTTGAGTGTGATGTTTTTGTGGGCAATGCTCTCCTAGATATGTATGCAAAATGTGGGCGTATAGAAGATGCACGGCTTCTGTTTGACAAAATGTCTCAGAGAGATGTCGTCTCTTGGAATGTTATGCTTGCAGGTTATGGCCATAATGGATGCTGGGACGAGGCTTTGAAGGTGTTTAGACAGATGAAGGCTGAAGAGTTGAAGCCTGATGTGGTGACCATAATGAGTGTGCTCCGAGCGTGTTGGGGTTCAGCAGATCTGCAGGAAGGTTGGGAGATTCATGATTACGTAAGGAGGAATGGACTCGAGGAAGATGTTTCAGTGGGTAATTCTCTGGTAACCATGTATGCCAGATGCGGTTTTTTAGATGATGCTCGCTATGTGTTTGATAAAATGCCTCAGAGAGATGTGGTTTCATGGAATACGATGATTGCAGGTTATATGCAAAATGGGCATTTTGGTGAGGGCTTTGAACTCTTTAGGGTAATGGGATTAATTGGGTTGAAACCTGATGTTGTTAGCATTACAAGTGTTCTTCAAGCATGTGCGATGTCTAGGGTGTTAGAGCTAGGCAAACAAGTGCACGGTTATATGGTCAGAAGGGGTTTCGAGTGTGATGTAGGTGTGGATAATGTTTTGATAACTATGTATGGAAAATGTCGGGATCTAGAGGGTTCACGCTATATTTTTGATACTTTATCTCATAGAGATGTTGTTACGTGGAATGCAATGATATCAAGTTATGTCAACAATGGGTATTGTGATGATGCGTTGAAGCTTATAGGTAAAATGGAATTTGCAGGTGTTAAACCTGACTCTGTCACCTTTGCAAGTGTTCTGCCAGCATGTGCTTGCCCGCTATCTCTGCTACTGGGGAAAGAGATCCATGGTTACATTATAAAAAGGGGTTTTGAATCAAGTTTGCCAGTAGAAAATGCACTTATAGACATGTATGCCAAATGTCGGAGTATAGACAGTGCATGGAAACTCTTTGATAAAATGTTAAAGAAAGATGTGGTCTCATGGAACACAATCATTGCAGGTTATATACAATGTGGGGGTTGTGAAGAGGCCTTGAGACTTTTTTGTCAAATGGAACTGGTAGGGGTAAAACCTGACTCAGCCACAATTGTGAGTGTTCTTCCAGCATATTCTCAGCTGGTAGCATTACAACGTGGTAAGGAGTTGCATAATTATCTGATCAAAAGAGGATTTGAATCACATACATCTGTTGCGAATGCTCTTATAGATATGTATACAAAATGTGGGAGTATTGAAGATGCACGCCAATTGTTTGATAAAATGGTTCACAGAGATTTGATCTCATGGACTGCAATAATTACAGGATATGGATTACATGGCTATGGCAAGGAAGCCCTCATCCTATTTTATCAGATGCAACAGTTGGGCATGAATCCAGACCACATAACTTTGGTTGCCGTTCTTTCAGCATGCAGTCATGCTGGCCTGGTAGATTGTGGCTGGCAAGTATTTGGTCGCATGCTCCTTGATTATCATGTTGAACCAACAATGGAGCACTATGCCTGCATGGTTGATCTTCTCAGCCGTGCTGGGCATTTGGATGAGGCAGAAGACTTCATAAAAAAGATGCCATTTGAACCCAGTGCTGGTGTTTGGGGATCTTTGTTGGGTGGCTGCAGAAGTCATCGCAATATGGTGCTGGGAGAACGTGTTGCAGAACGCCTTCTAAAATTAGGCCCAGAAACTTCTGGGTATTATGTGCTGCTGTCTAACATGTATGCTGCAGTTGGAAGGTGGGATGATGTAAAAACGATACGAACAATAATGAGAGCTAAGGGGTTGAAAAAAAGTCCAGGTTGTAGCTGGATTGAGATAAATAACATTGGTCATGAATTCACCGTTGGGGAGACATCGCACCCGCAATTAGAAAGAATTCATGAAACACTAGAGAGTTTGGCTGGGCAGATGGAGGAAGCAGGGTATGTGCCGGATAAAAAATTTGTGTTGCATGATGTTGAAGAAGAGGAGAAAGAACATATTCTGTGTGGCCATAGTGAGCGGTTAGCAATAGCTTTTGGCCTTATTAACACTTGCCCTGGGACACCCATTAGGATTACTAAGAACCTTCGTGTGTGTGGGGATTGCCACATTGTCTCCAAGTTCATATCCAAGATTGTAAAACGAGAAATAATTGTAAGAGATGCCCACCGTTTCCACCATTTCAAGGATGGACTTTGTTCTTGTGGAGACTATTGGTGATTCAAATCACAAGAAATGCATAAGTTTGCACAAGAGTTGGCCATTATTGTCTATACCTTCTGCAGGAAAAATGAATTTGGATAACCCCAGGAACTTGAAACAATCTAAAGCTTTGCAGGCTGCTGACTTAACCTTGGCATCTTCCAGGTGCATTGATAAGATGGAAGTTGGTTGAACTGTGGTGCCGCGGTAAATCAGTGGGAGTTCACCTCTGCTAGCGCAGGTTCCATTCCCAGCAAATGGGAAGTCAGATTGGTCTAGAGAGTGAATTTGAAATCAGGCAATTGTCTCAGCTTGAAAGACACCTGAAACACAGGTTTGAAAAGAACCAATAAACACTAGGTCCCTTCTAATTTTCACCTGGGTTGACGAACTTCTACGTGCGATCATTTCAGTTTATTGGATGATGGAAGCACCAACCATGCCGGTGCTTTGCCTTTTTAGGCTGCTAGGCAGGCATCAATGGGAATTGGGAATGCCTGCCCCTGAATCTGGATAATGTGACTTTGCTAAGTTAAGGTACCTTGTCAACAAGCATTGCAGCTAGCAGCTGGTTCTTCATTATGGACCTTATAGATGGTTTTAGGAACATTGGTTTGTAGCTAAGAAGACTTTGTTAAGCTCGATAAAATGGCAGAATTATTCAATAAACATACATCACAGAATGGCAGAATTATTCAATAAACATACATCACAAAATATTTGAAGTTTGAATACTTGAAAGTTATCACGGTACCGATTTCTGATATTAACATTACAAGGGCTTTGTCAATTTACAAAGCATACCGAAGTGCTTACAGTTATCCATGCCATAGTTGCTATTGATATCAGAAATAGCTTGAATAACCAGATAATACAATGTTGCTCGCTGTATATCTGTCTGCAGACAAGGCCCCAATAGCTAAAAGGCGCAGTTAAAATGTGAGAATGAAAAAAAGGAGAACGCCTTTGGGTCAGCTTCCTTAAAGCCCTTTTGGTATGACTGAATCCAAGAAGCATAAAGGGCAAAGGTGTGATCCAAATGAATTAGCATTCAGCTTTGACAAAAAGGTTATGTGGTATGCTTATCTCTGCTTGTCCACTTCAATTCCAAAACTTGGACAGGGGGAGTGAGCACACACAATCCCTATAAAAAATGACCTAATATAAATGGCATTGTTGGCAGGGGGTTAGCATTTTCTTTTATGGATACCTCTGGTCAACACGAGCACAATAATTCCTGCCATGATTGGGGGATATATGTCCTGCTAAATTCACCCTAGACTTTCCCCTGGTCCTAACTATTGTGACAAGCACTGGTGTACAACAGACACAAGCACAAGCATGAGTGTGTTGTAGGTGAGACTAGAACTTTGTGGGGACTTTAACAACACTCTGCTTTCACCAATCTGACATGCCACCATTGACAGATTTAGTATCTTGGACATTTACAATCTTTTATTTGCATACGAAAACAATACACTATAGATGTGTCAATGAGGTCTTGGTTTGATGGTAAAGCGAGGGTGTTTCATTCCTCCCACTAGGGGTCTTTCCCATGCAATCAGACCATTCCCTGTGGTTGGGGTGCAAGTCTTGGGGAAATCCGGCAAACTTGATACACCCCACCCATGGCATTTTAGTTGAAGGAACCTTTCGAGGGTGTTGTAAGCCTACTGCATTCCATTGTAATACTCCCAACTTGGAGAAGGTCAAGTCTGCCCATAGTAATAATTGAAAGTATCTTAAAAAAATCTAGACATGCTATACCTAGAAATGTAGAAGGCATGTGAACGTTTGTCTTTATCTATACCTTATGTAGGAGCATTTGACAACAAGTTTTAGAATTGATCTTAAGGATCAAAAACATTTACCAAGGGAGTTGGTTCCCTAATTTCTTTTATTATATCTGTAATAATTACGAATCGTTGAGTTTGTTTGATTAGATATTGAGTTGTTTGTCACATGTGTTAAGTTAGTTGCTAAATATTAGGAACATATCTCTAGTTTAGGGATTTGTTAAGATAACTCGAGATTCATTTGTTTGTGAGCTATCTAAGGGATTGCAATATATTGAATGCTTTGTAAGAGGCAGAGGGGAGTGAGTGTGAGATTGAATGTGTAAAAGTGTGGATCACACAGGTCCAAGAGACCAAGAAAGAAAGAGCTTTCCTGTGTAAATTTACTCCTTCATTGATAAAAATAAAGAACAAAGCGTGTGGTGTTGTCACGCTGTGTGTTTGCGTTTTGGTGCGTTGTTTGTTTGAATTGTTAAACTCTTTGTATAAGCTATCTTGGCAGAGTGACGAGTTTATGTGATTGTAGGAATACCATGTGTAGTTAATTTTAGCAAGTTCTAAAATTTCATTTAAAATAATATTTCTTGAGTATTTGTCTTCACAAGAACAGATAGTCACGATTTGACACAGTGGAACAACTCGTAAATATCCACGACAAGTTAGTATTGTTGCAGGATTCCGCGTGCAGAGTAACCTATGACATACCCGCATTATTTACTGAATTTCACACAAAATTGTCTGCGACAGTTTTCGTCAACATTGTTCGTTGATGCTTCCGCGCAAAGGTATATCCGCGTAGTGGTAATTCAGCGCAGAGTTATCTATGACATAGCGCAATTCAACGCTTTATGTAAAATGCAAAATTTGAACGCTTGTTCGTGTTGATCTAAAGCCAGACAAGCAACCCAAATAAATTGTGACAGAGTGTTGAAAACTTTGTGATTGTGGGTTGAAGTTGATGGTATTTTCTATCATTTGTGGTATTAGGGTAGCATTGTATCTAAGAAATCATGCCACCCAGGCGAGGAGGCAAAGATAAGAATGTGGTAACTGATGAGTTACACTACGAGCTGAGGCACATCCATGCAAAGATGGAGGCCATGGAAACAACGCAGAGGAGAAAACCTGACATAAGAGATGTCAGTGAGAGTGAAGATATAGGCTCTGACGAGGAAACATAAGGAGCTCTAGGAGGAGAAACAACTAGTAAGAATGGTCAGAGGAGTGAGATCCAGGCCTAAGATGGAAGTGCCCATGTACAAAGGTAATTTAAATGTTGATGAATTACTTGACTGGATAAATGTCATGGATAAATATTTTGATTATGAAGAGGTATAAGAGGAGAAGAAGGTGAAGCATGCAGTGACTAGGCTAAAGGGACAAACGAATCTATGGTGGGATGAGTTGTAGGTAGATAGAAGAAGAAAAGGAAAAATTAAGATCAGGAGTTGGAACATAATGGTGGCCAAATTTAAAGGTAAGTTCATGCCTAAGGATTATCAATTGAATTTGCTTAGACAATTGCAAAACCTTAGACATAAAACTATGACAACAAAATAATACATAGATGAATTCTATAGGTTGAACATTAGAGTTGGTCACATTGAGGAAGATGCTGAGAAGATTGCTAGATACATAAATGGTTTGAGGTATGAAATTCAAGATGAAATCAACCTTTTGTCCCTAAGAATTGTTGAAGATGCATACCAAGCAACTTTGAAGGCAGAAGAGATGCTGGCCAGAAAGTAGAGCCAGAGAAACAGAGCAAGGGGTCCAACAAGAGGCAAAGGACAATCTAATAGAGGAAGATTTCAACCTTTGAAAGAAGAGGCAAGAAGTTTAAGCAACCAATCACCAAGAGGCGCAAAATCAAGAGGTAGAAGATTTTTCTCAAGAGGCAGAGAGATGAGATGTTATACATGTGGTAAAATAAGACACATGTCATGGGACTGTCCAGAGAATAAGGCAACACATTAGAGGAATGTACATGTTGCAGAAACAAAGGAAGGAGATGTGAATGCAGTAGCAAAAGAAGAAACTCTAGAGGTAGGGGAATCATTTTTGCTGGAGAGAGTTTTGGTTAAGGCAAAAAATGAGGTTCATGAACTAGCTCAAAGGAAAAGTTTGTTCAGGACTGCATTTTAAGTCAAGAGGTAAGTGTTGTAAAATTGTCATTGATAGTGGTAGCACAAGCAATTTGGTTTCCACAGAGATGGTAGAGAAATTGAGATTGTAGAGGCTAGTACATCCCACAACCTACAGGGTGTCTTGGTTGCAGAAGGGACATCAGATTTTGGTGAATGAACATTGTAAAGTGGAATTCTAGATTGGTGGCTATAAGGATGAGGTGTTATGTGATATAATGCCCATGGATGTTTGCCATGTTCTGTTGGGAGGGCCATGACAATTTGACAAGAAAGCCATCCATGATGCTAGAAGGAACACTTATTCTCTCAAAAAGAATGGGAATAAGCATGTGTTGTTACCTTTGAGGACGAGACAACCAAGGAAGAAATTGGTCCCAGTGTACTGTTGATAAGTGGGAAGGAGCTGCTGCAACAAGTCAAGAAAGAAGAAAAGATGCATTTTTCCTTAATTGGTAAGCCAAAGGTAATACTCACTTATACAAATCTGGACATAGATGATTTTAGGGGCTAAATTTCGCAAATGGGCTAATTTTCCATGGTTTTTCCCCAAAAAAGATTCGCCAATTTCCATTTGATCTAAAAACGATTCGCCCAAATCCCATATAATAAAATTATTTTACGTTAAAAATTGCCAAAATTTTATAGAAACTATATAAAATCCTTAGCAATTTGAATATTTTAACAAAACTATCGCCAAACATTTAACATTTTGCATATTACGGAATAGTAATATTAGCTCAGGTTTCTACATTTTAATATTAAATTCCATCCTTAAAATTATCTCTGAATCTGGATGATTTACATACAGAAGTTAAAGTTATGCTTGATGAATTTGTTGATATTATAATAGATGACTTACCAAATATTTTACCTCCTGAGAGAAGTATTAGCCATCACATTGATTTAATCCCTGGACCAAGTTTGCCTAATAAAACAGCCTATAGAATGACCCCACAAGAGAATGAAGAGATTAAAAGGCAGGTATAGGAGATGCTAGATAAAGGATTGGTGAAGGAGAGTTTGAGTCCATGTGCTGTACCAACAGTACTCAACCCAAAGGAGGATGGAGGATGGAGGATGGTGCATGTGCACTGACTCTAGAGAAATCAACAAAATTACCATAAGGTACAGATTTCCATTGCCTCACATAGATGATTTTATGGATTGTTTGAGTGGTTCAAAATATTTTTCAAAGATTGATTTAAAGAGTGGATATCACCAAATTAGAATTAGAGAAGGGGATGAATGGAAAATTACTTTCAAGACTAATAGTGGATTGTATGAATGGTTGGTGATGTCTTTTGGGCTCACAAATGCTCCTAGTACATTTATGAGGTTAATGAATGAGGTCTTAAATGAATTTATTGGAAATTTTGTGATAGTCTATCTAGATGAAATCTTGATCTATAGTCAGACAAAAGAGGAACATTTAAGACATCTCAAGATAGTTTTGAGTACCCTGCAGAAGAAAAATTGTTGATAAATTTGAAAAAATGTAGTTTTATGAAGAGGGCGTCGGTATATTTGGGGTTTGTAGTCTCTGAAGAAAGTTTGAAGATGGACCCATAAAAGTTTCAAGCAATTGTGAATTGGTCGACCCCAATAAATGCATTTGAGGTAAGAAGTTTCCATGGACTTGCAAGTTTTTATAGAAAGTTCATTAGAAGTTTCAGTAAGATATTTGCACCTATTGTAGAAACTATCAAAGAAAGAAAACAACCATTCAAGTGGATTGAAACAATTGATATTAATTTTAAACTATTGAAGAAAAATATTACTGAAAAACCTATGTTAGCTTTGCCAAGCTTTGATAAATTCCTTCAAGTTGAGACTGATGCTAGTGGGACTGCAATAGGAGCTGTCTTGAGTCAGGAGCAAAGACCAATTGCATATTTTAGTGAGAAATTAGATGAAACAAAACAAAAATATTTCTCTTATGACAAGGAATTTAATGCAATTGTTCAAGCGCTTAAGGAGTGGAGGCATTACCTCATGCCCAAGGAATTTGTTCTGTACAGTGACAATTATGCATTACAATTTATAAGTAGTCAATCAAAATTGAATCAAAGACATGCCAAGTGGGTTGAATTTTTCTAGAATTTTACAGTTGTGATTAAACACACAAGAGGTAAGAGTAATAAGGTTGTTGATGCTTTGAGTAAAATTAATTTAATTTTGCAAGAATTTTAGGTAAGCACTTCAGGCTTTGATGGTTTAAGAGAAATGTATCGAGATGATGCGGATTTCAAGATTGCCTATGCAGCGTGTGAAAATCCTGTTGTTAGTAACATAAGTCAATGGTTGGACTATATGATACATGAAGGACCATTCTTCAAGAACATTAAATTTTGCATACCAAAGTGTTCAATGAGGGAAAATATGATCAAAGAATAACACAGTGGAAGACTGCCAGGATATTTTGGACGAGATAGAACCTTTGCTCAGTTAAATGCTTTTTATTATTGGTCAAGTATGCATAATCAAGTGAAGAAGTTTGTGGAGAAGTACATAATTTATCAACATGCTAAAGGGAGAAGTCAGAATACATGGTTGTATCAACCACTACCCATTCCAAGTAGACCATGAGATGCAGTGAGTATGGATTTTGTGTTGGGATTGCCAAGAACACAAAGAGGTAATGATTCAATCTATGTTTTGATAGATAGATATTAAAAACTGACTCATTTCATTGCTTGTACCAAGACTAGTGATGCGGCAAATGTTGTAAATTTGTTATTTAAAGAGGTTGTAAGGTTGCATGGTTTACCTTGTTAGGTTGGGAAAATCCCGACCCAACCACCAATTGACGACAACTTAGAGAGCACCTACCCATTGTCACCTTAGGCAGGTGTTCCCGTCACTTTAGAGGTTAGGTAGTCACCTCAAAGGGGGAATCTCGATGACCTTGGGGGGATTGAGACGAATGGAAGGGAAGGAAGAGAAGTATCCCCCTAAAGGTCAATGATGGAAGAAAAAAATGGCTTTGATGACTCGTCTCCGGGTGTTCTAAGGTTGCTAAGTCTTTGGATGCCCGCAAAGGGTGTTTGTACCTGCCCGAGACACAATAAAATCCACACTTGCATATGGTAATGGTAGGTGGACAAGCAAGTTAAGCTTGCTGTCCCTAATTGCAACAATAATCAATGATATATATCAACACATAAAAGATAATAATGGCTGCAAAATAAGTGCTAAAATTCCAATTGAATAAGCACAAGACAAACTAGTAAAAAACTAGTTTAACTCAACAATGATAGAACGAGACTTTAACACAAAATCTAGGTTGTCATAAAAATCTAACTGTAGTGATATTTATCAACCTTATGGATGTAACAAACTTGTTATTACAACAAGAATTTATCTCCTAAAACTTGCCAAAAGATGCGTTGTACTTAGTTGATTATGTGGGCAGATTTTAGGCAGTTTTCAACGGTTAAATTAAGAGTTATTGAAGAGTTTTGTTAGGGTTTTCTGTAGCCCTAATGACTGTAGGTTAAATTTGTAATAGCAACAATAAATACTTGGAGAATGAAACACCTCAGTGACTCAAGCAAGCATTTATAACATAGATTTGATTTTGTTGAAATATTATAACTTCAAAGAATATTCTAAGTATAATTGAGTTATTATCTTATAGATCAAATCTCCTTTTGTGGATTGATCATGTCAGGTCTTGTATAAGACCAAATCCCCTTTTGTGGATTGGTCAAACCATAGTTATATGGTGGTATTTGAGAAGTCAGCCCCTAGAGTTTATAAAGTGGTTTTAACCACTATTGGAAGAAGTTGACCCTACTTGGTGAAGAGACGTAACCCTAGCGCCTCCTCAACTAGTATTTATAAGTGAGGAGGGCGTCTCATTTGTTCACTCACTCACTCACACTTCTAGTGCGCATCTTTTGAAGGTAGTTGCAGTTGCAAGCAGAAGGAGAGAGAGGCGCATGCTCAGTCCTAGTCTTTTCTGGGTGGTTTTGTCTTTAGTCTTGGCATTGTATTGACAATTTACTATTGAGGAAGTTTTTGCTGGGTTTTCTCCCTCATGAGGGTTTTCCAGGATAAAATGTTTTGTACCTTGTGATTTTGTTTCTTTCAGTGATCCTACTTTTTTTGTTAAGCTCTAGTAAATTGAAAAGAACTTAATAACAACTCTAAATTTAACATGGTATCAGAACTTGACTGAATAGAACACCTTTCACTAGGTATCTAAAAACGTCACTGTTGTCGTACAAGGAAATTAGGGCTTTTTATTGAAGATGATTTTTTGCCTAAAAACCATTTAGAAAAGTGCACCCTACCCTAGCACATCGTTTGACAGCTTGAGCACACCTTTTCAGTGGCCAGAGCCTCCGAAAAGTCAAACTCTTGTTTTGACCGGTACCAGAAAACCAAGAAACCAGAACCAGTACCAGAAGTACGAGTCCATATTTGTGCAGGTCTAGCTTCAAGGGGTATAATTTGGATTTTTTGAAAACATATAGCTCCAGCTTACTCGCCTCATCCTAGCGCATCTCCTGGTAAGTTTAAATTCATTTTTTTAGCATTTTCATTTTTTGGTCATTTTCCCAGCTCCAGGGCAAAATGTCTGCAAGCACCAAGCTTGTTGACAAGTTAGAAGGTGTGGAAAACTTCTGTTCTTGGAAGCACATAATTAGACTCATTCTTGAAGAGAATGACCTTGT
>SNQJ01S0149251.1:0-23438 GCA_010110895.2 Picea sitchensis | reverse complement strand
CTATTGTCTGAAACGCCGAAATGACGAATTCTGACACGTCGTCAATGCGGTCCCACAAGGTAACTTCTCGCTCTGTCGGGACTTTGCCTTTCGCAACCTAGAGTACCCAACCTTTTTCTCTCACCTCGAGAACATCCGAGTTCACGAGATCTTCTAGATCTCTGCCACCTGTCCTCCCCGGATGGACGACTCTGATCCACTCGCCACTCGCTACTCGCCCCTCGCAACTTCGTGAACCTTAATGCAAAACCTTCGACCCTTCAACTCACGAAACCTCGAAATGAGATTTTGTGAGCAATCCAACGGTCCTGGATGAATTGGATCCTACGACCTTGATTTCTTTTGAGCTTATGCCCAAGGAAAGCTCGCCGTAACGTTCCTGCTTCTCTGCAAGATCTGACGGCCCTTGTGACTTCACAAATTCTTCTCAAAGAATTCCGACCGTCCGTTTCTTCCTGGACAATTCCTACGAATTTTAACCAAGTTCTTCTTCGCGGAACTTACCCGCCTGTAACACAAACTTGCTACGTCTCCTCTCAACACTTGAAGGCACTAACCCTCCTGAGCTTACTTGAAAATATCCAAGTCCTTTTGAGAAAATTCCTGCACGCACTCCTTGCAACAACCCTTCAATACTTCCAAATATTGAACCTCCTCGACTCTGTGCACTCCCTGCGACAACAGTCTCTCAACAATTTCTTAGGTTCACAAACTCTAAGACTTTACTCGGCCTGCGCACTCCTTGCACGACTCCTGTTCTCAACTTGTACTTCTGCGAGAATGAGAACAATTGTTATCCCTCCCGAGCTTTCAGAGATAAAACCCTGAACTCTTGTCAATGCACTCCTTGCGGACAACTTCACTGCACTCCTTGCAGGAACTCTTGCTCATATAGAGAAACAATTGAAACTCATTCCTTACTCTCTCTCAGACCTCAAACACAAAACATGAAATCATATACACAACATATAAAGCAAATGTATAACAGAAAGTAAACATCCATAAGCATAACATTCAACATGCATACACATAGAACAAATACGACACCATGAATTTGAATCGAAGCTCTTTCTATTAATTCAAATCTCTGTACATGGGTGTTTTCAACTACAACTCTCTGCTCTCTTCTCTATGCTCTATGCTCTATTGACATAATAATAATACAACTATACAATGAGGGTGTCTATATCCCGTTTCCCTCTTGTGCTCTAAAACTGTCTAATCTAAGTATTAAATTCTATCTACCTACATTCATTACACATAAAGGCTCCTATCTACTATGGACGAGAGTGGATCGCTCAAGGTCCTTTTACAATAATACAAGCATGCCTCCACTTAATGACTTCATTAATATTTCAAAACATTTTCAAAAAATGTGCTCAGTGCTTTTCCAACTATCTCTTATCTCCGCGCTATCTTGCTGTTGGCTATGCTTGTACGCCCTTGCGATGCTCCTGCATCATGATATATATCAACACATAAAAGATAATAAGGGATGCAAAATAAGTGCTAAAATTCCAATTGAATAAGCACGAGACAAGCTAGTAAAAAACTAGTTTAACTCAACAATGATAGAACAAGACTTTAACACAAAAACAAGGCTGTCATAAAAATCTAATTGCAGTGATATTTATCAGCCTTATGGATGTAACAAACTTGTTATTACAGAAAGAGATTTAACCACTAAAACTTGCTCAAAACTTGCCAAATATGCGTTGTACTTAGTAGATTATGTGGGCATATTTTAAGAAAATTTCAACGGTTAAATTCAGAGTTATTGAATAGTTTGGTTAGGGTTTTCAACAACACTAATGGCTTTAGGTTAAATTTGTAACAACAACAAGAAATACTTGGATAAATTAAACACTCTAGTTGCTCAAACAAACATTTATAGCATATATTTGATTTCACTAGGAACAACTTCAAAATCACAAAATTTCACATTTCCCAAAGCAACAATTTTATATCTCCAATGCAACAAGTGATAACTAGTGCATTTAATGATTGGGTTAATGTATTCAAGAAAATAAAGAGCTAAATGTAATACCTCCTTGGGGGTGTAAATCCTCTTACTCCCAAAGGAAAGTATCTCTAGCTAGGGTTTAGACTAAGAGAGTGTACGAGCTTATACTTCTCTTAGTAAACCCTTATTAAATCAACAATACTTAAGAATCAAATTATGGAGGCTAAGGTGGGGGTGTATTCTCTTATACTTCCCACCTAGCTCTAGAAAAATAACCTTGTCTTGAATAACAAATGATAGCACAAAGTAAAATCCTTAACAATACAAGGAAAAATGCTAAGACAATCCACCACAATAACAAAAGAAGAGCCTTCCAATGTTGGCACATCACTTCCACCAACCAATAATCAAGAAAGTATCCATACACAAGAGAACAAGAGAGAAAAGAGCCAAAGATAACGAAAATTTCGGTCCAAGTATCCTCTCACAAGAGGGAGAGTTATATTTAAAATGAGATCTTATGATCTCTATTTATAAAAAATGTCACTAACATAGTTTGTCCACATAATTTTAGGGTAAAGCACAAGATTGCGGGTCAAAAAACCTATTCTTTCCCCTTTACACAAACAATATTAAACAATTCATCTTTAAATTCACTTTTACACAAATGAAAACCCTAAGAGTGATGTCATCCCTTTAGGAAGGATGTTTTGACACTTTTAGGTCAAACGTTGAGTTGAAGATGACAGGGTTGGGCCTTCAAAGGCCATGTGTCTCCATTCCAACCTTCTACTTCATGATCCAAGGGTTCCTTCCTTCAAAACGTGCCATGTTTAGTCATCACCAGCTCAAGCCCCTCAAGCATGACGTCAAGCCTCCAAAAGATGACGTTTTTCCTCTCTAGGAAAAATGTTTGGCATGTAAGGGCTAGTTCACGTCGTCTAAGGTGTCCTCTATGCCTCCAAAGGTATGTATCTCTCATCTGGCATGCATGCCCTTGGAATCCAACCTGTGGGATTCAAGACCTATGGAAGCCCAAGCTAGGTTTGTTCCTCGAAAATTGTCCACTAACTAGGTCCATAATACTTGACTTGTACCTCATGGAGCAAGGTCCATTGCCTCTTGGAAGCTAGTTGGTGTGGTGGATGCCATCTGAAAATCCCGACCTCTGTCGTGGTGAAAAGGGTCTCCATCTGTGCAAGTGGATACTTCTAGTCATGTGGTCTCTCAACACTCCATATCTGCAACCTGAGGGCCTCGAGACATGATCTCTTTAGTTATCCCACAAAATAGGGATAACATACCCAAAAGTATAGTTTACGACATAGACACTGGGAGACCATTGGAGAACCTAATGGACAAGCTTGGTACTAATCTCAGTTTTAGCTCAGCCTATCATCCACAAACTGATGGACAAACCGAGGTAGTAAATAAAAGTCTGTGAAATATTTTAAGAAGCCTTGTGAATGATAACCCTAGGCAGTGGGATCAAATGCTTGCTCAAGCTGAGCTTGCATATAATGACTCGCCAAATAGAAGCATAGGGATGAGTCCATTCCAAATTTTGTATGGAATGAAACCTAGGGGAGTGTACGAGTTAAGGAATTTTGGAAAACAAGAATTAAGAAGTGTTGATGGTGAGGATTTTGTAGTGAGTATACAAGAGTTGCAGGAAAGGGTCAAGCAGAAATTGCAAGAGAGAAACCACAAGTATAAGCTGAGAGCAGACTGAATATAAGACCAATGGATTTTGAGGTTGATGACTTGGTCATGGAATATTTGAGGAAATAGAGGTTTGCTGTAGGGACTTATAAAAAATTAAAGCTTAAAAAGATTGGACCATGTAGAATTTTAACAAAATTTTCTTCTAATGCCTATGAAATAGAACTTCCAAGTGGTGTTGGAATTTATCCAATATTTAATGTTGTAGATTTGTATCCCTTCAAAGGGACAAAGAATGTTTCAGTAGATGAACCTGTAAGTGATGGAGATCAAACCATAGGATGGAAAGAACAACTACCCAGAGCAATGCAAAAGGAGATCAAGACAATAGTGGATATGAAATTACTGAAGAAGACCAGAGACAAAGAATATTTCTAGTACTTGGTAAAATGGAAAGGTCGACCACCATAGGATGCTAATGACAACAACTGAAGTTTCCAAGTATGGTGCAAACCTTGAAGATCTAATGAATAATTATTTTCTTCCCCGGGAGCCTGATGCAGAAGCATCTAACAACAAGTTCTAGAATTTATCTCAAGGATAAAAAACATTTACCAAGGGATTTAGTTCCCTAATTATTTTATTATATATGTAATAATTACGAAATGTCTCTAGAAGACATTTTCGTTGAGTTTGTTTGATTAAATATCGAGTTGTTTGTCATAGGTGTTAAGTTTCTTGCTAAATATTAGGAACATATCTCTAGTTTAGACATTTGTTAAGATAACTTGTGATTCATTTGTTTGTGAGCTATCTGAGGGATTGAAATATATTGAATGCTTTGTAAGAGGCAGAGGGAAGCAAGTGTGTGAGATTGAATATGTAAAATTGTGGATCACATAGGTTTAAGATACTAAGAAGGAAAGAGCTTTCCTGTGTAAATTTACTCCTTCATTGATAAAAAGAAAGAGCAGAGCGTGTGGTATTATTTCACTGTGTGTTTGCATTTTTTCGCGCTATGTTTGAATTGTTAAACTCTATGTATAACCTATCTTGGCAGAGTGACGAGTTTATGTGATTGCAAGAAGACCGTGCATAGTTAATTTCAACAAGTTATAAAATTATGTTTAAAAGAGTATTTCCTGAGTATTTGTCTTCACAGGAACACACAGTCACAATTTGGCGTAGTGGAACAACTCATAAAGCTCCGCGACAAGTTAGTATTGTTGCAGAATTTTGCATGCAGAGTAACCTGCGACATACCCGCATTATTTGCTGAATTTTACACATAATTGTTTGTGACAATTTTCGTCAACATTGTTCGTTGATGCTTCGGCGCAGAGGTATATCCACGTAGTGGTAATTCCACGCAGAGTTATCTATGATAGAGCACAATTCAACATTGTAGGTAAAAGGAAAAATTTTAATGTTTGTTCGTGGATCCGAGGCCAGACAAGTAGCCCAAATATTGACTATAATAGAGTGTTGAAAACTTTGTGATTGTGGGTTAAAGTTGATGGTATTTTCCATCAATACCTATTGCATCCTAGTAGTTGAAACAAGATGCTAAACATCAAGTTGTGGGCACCTTCTAGGTCATATTTCCAGCACAAACTTACATATCATATGTCAAATATCTATTATGGCTATAAATATTGCAAATGCTTGCTTTATGAGGATCATTGCACTTGTATTACCTCCCCCCTCATCATTGCACAGAGAGGTGCATTCTATGGCCTATGATGAAACAATATGGTCACATCCATTTGTGTGTAACTTAATACATAGAGCCTTATATGAGGCCTAGGTGGAAACAATATTGTCACATGCATGTGAGGCCAACCTTTATATATTTTCCGTTGGAATTGGTATTGCTTTTAAGCTAAGAGCAAGTTGAAAAAATATTAAATAATGCTATGATGTTTGATGATTCTCTCCAAACACATTATCACATTATGTGCCCTTGCGGCTTATATCAATATTTAAATAAAAAAACCATTCGTTCATAATTACACTGCACATGACAAGTGTATATGTTTCAATTTAAAAATTTGGAGGATTTGATGCACATGAAAAGAAAGTCGGATGGGTGCTTTGTATCATATTGTAAATGGCTATATTGCAATAAGGCCTTTATCAACTCTTATGTTGATGTTATTCATCTTGTCCTCTCAACATGCTTTCCACGCTTTACAAATGGATTGAGATTTTCTCTCCATTTTTTCTCTCTTCTTCTTTGCATTTCTTTACTAAACCATCTTGGTGATTCATAGTGCCTAAAAGTTCCAATTACTTCTTAACATGAACCACTCTTCACAAAATCATTGAACACTGTGTATTAGTTGGCCCCTTCGTCTTGTAGTCTTAATTCTTCCAACATTGATGGTTTGTTCTTTATTGTTGACTGAAGTATCAACCTAATGACGCCTATGATAGTTATGGACCAAGACCCATGCTAGAAATGACTTTGGCAGTTAATCTCTTCAAATTCATTGTAGAATTATTCCTTACCGACCATGTGTTACATAGTTGGATGATGTGGAGAATTTGTGGCATTGGTTTGTTGTGCATTGTTAATCTTGCATTGTTAGGTTCCTACTAGTGTGGATGAGTCAACTTGGGCTTTGTTTTCCTTGCCAAAGGCTTGATTGGAGATTCCTATTTGACCATGTTTTCTTCCTCAAGTTTGTTGAGTTTCTCTTTGCCCACGAAAAGCTCGTCAATAAAAATATGTTCCCTTGCTTTCTCCACCTTGCCTTCCTTCCCTAAATTTTATAAAACTTTCCTTTCGCATGGATGACCCAACCCAAAAGTTTGATTTGCTTCTTTTCTCAATGGTTTTCTCTTTTTCTCACTCGACAAGTGTGCCCTCCTGGTTTGGAAACTTGTCCAATACTCTTTGCTTGGTACTAGGTTTGTGACCTCCTTTCCTCAATGTTTTCTAGTCGAGATTCTATCTCTCTTACTAAGAAAAAAATACCGATCATGCATATGGTATTCTTCCTTTGTTCCAAGATCAATTCCTTGACCATTTTCACCATGCTCTTAATTTTTTGACAAATCTTGCACTCAATGAATTTGTCAATTTTTTTCTTGGCAATCTCCTTTGTTTGGAAAACAAACTCTTTGCTCGACTTCTAGTCCTTCACTTGACAACTTGGACCTTTTTCTCAACAATTAGTGCATTTGCTCAACAAACTAATCCTTTGCTTGGTAGAACACTCCTTTGCTAAGAAAAAAACCCTTTGCTTAACAAATTAGAATAACCCAATTTTTAATCCTTTTATTCCTAGAAAGACATATTGTTCTTATTGCTTGGTATTTTCCCTTTCTTTCAAATCCTTCAATTGATTATGCTTTTGAAAAATGACCAAACTATGATCCATATGAAAATCAACACTTATTTTCATTATAATGGATTCAAGATATTAAGTTGTGAGAATCTACAAATAGAGAATAATGTTTACCATGGATCTTATAATACATGAAATGAGAAAAAATAAAATGTTCTTTTGATTTTGGCTCCTTATATAGATTTTATATGCATTAATATGAAGTATGTGATAATTAGGCTACATACTTAGTTGTTAAGAATAAACCTTGAAGTGTTGAAGGTGGAGTGAAGGCTATGAAAGTGAAGGTTGGCCCCTAAGATAGCTTAGAGTGATGATATAATCATTCTCAATTTGTAACTTAAGAAAGCTTAGAGTGATGATATAATCATTCTCAATTTATAACTTAAGATAGCTTAGAGTGATGATATAATCATTCTCAATTTTTAGATTAGTAGATAATAATGAGAGGTTTCAAAGAATCCGACTCTCTTGGTGAACCTCCTTCATAATCACTCCATGGATATATCTTTTAGATACTGTAAGATTAATAAAATATATTGGATTGGGGGGAATAGTTATTGTCCATGCCAAAATACTGAAAATAGTTATAAATCTTATATATCAAGAGTGTTGGAAGATTAAATTATAATAAAATGATGTCTTTGCTTACCAAAACTAGGATCAACAAAGAAATAAAGCTAATGTAGGTAAGCAATAATAAAAAACAACACCTTGGTTATAAGAAGGGTATTTAATCCCAAAGTTTGATAAAACAATAGCCTAAGGGATTGATCTCTTAGATCGAATGAGTTTAGAGATCATGGATATAAGAAGTCTCTCGACATGGGATCATTTTGATTGTCAAAGTCCACAATGTCGACTTAGACTTACATCCATATAAAAAACATGCGATATAACCTCGTGGAAAATGATGATTCTAGACAAGACACCCTCAAACAAAAGTTGAGAGCATTGTTTCTCCATATGGGACAAATATTAGAAGCAATCAATGCATCATTAAATAAGTAGGTAAATGAGTAGTGAACAATGTTCCAAGAAGCAAAACATCGAGTGAAGCTTGACATGCCTTATATACAATAACATTGACATTAGAGAAAGAGATAGTAGAAAATAAGGCCTTCATAGATATGAATACCAAGCGATTAGACACCAATACTAGGGCATACAATCTTATTGTGCACATCAAGTTGTTAGAAGAATTCACTCGTCGAACATTGAATATGCACAGTACCTTGAAAATATTTATTTTTTTAATTTCAGAGTTTTGAGAAAGACAATTATATTATTGAAATCTTGTGCTTCTCTCTCAAATATCATCAACACCTTCTAGTGATAGAACAATGACTTGTAGATCTAGATGTTTTTTCTCAATACCTTGCTTTGACACTCCTTAGTTCAAGGTGTTGTTGAAACTAAACACCTCTATATTTCTATTATAAAGAACACCATACATGAATGGTTCATAAACAAAGAAGATTGGGATAAGAAGCCTTAGATATTTTAGTAGAATGTGAACTCCTCTGCTAGCATATTTAATGTCCAACAAAATTAGTAGAAGGTTTGTCATTAATAGCATAGTTATATCTTTTCCGTGTCTCATAAACATCGATGCTCAATGAGTTCAACAACTTGTCAAGGTAATCTAGTGAGTTTCATACCTCTCAACCACTACTTTTGATATTTGACACTAGATTTTAGACATTTTAAAGATTCATATGTAGAAGGATGCCTGAATTACTTTAAGCTAACCCCATCCAACTATACCATGTGCATCTATGCTTGCAAGTTTTGTTAGTTCTCAATAGTGGAAGCAATTTCATTCCCTAATGAAATTATAGTCAATTTTGTATGACATCCATTATATGATTTTCAAAGATAAAAGTGTGGATTTTGGATTAGTAGTAGATACTTTCAATGCCTCAAAGACCTCATATTCGATTGTAGAAATCCAACAACATAATTAGATGTTCACATTTATAGTAGAGATGAAGACAATTTCATAAGTAATCTATGCCTTTTAGTGTGTTAGCTTCAACCTTGCAAGTATTCAAGATTTAGTAGATTTTACTTATGTTTTCTCTGAAACTATGTTCTGTATTAAGAAAATAATTGATCCCAGATTTGATTTTGCGCTCGATCTTCTTATTTTGAAAATTTCTAACATGCATTAATCTCTAGTTGGTATATTGTTTGCAACTTCTCATGACAATGTTCTTAGTAAAATTGAGTAGTCTACTGCAACACTAATGCTTCAATACTCCCTTTAAGTCTTCATACTTTCTTCTATTTACATGCATAGATAATGTTGAGCCACATGCTTTGAGACAAAACATGTTTTTAGGGTCAAATAATGTTGATCTAGGATATGCACTTTGGTTGAAAGCCATGCACACCCTATTTATTTATTGATATTGTTATTTAATTCAATATTTTCATTTTGTATATGCATGCTTTTTAGGTGCCTTATATGATGACTTTTTGGATTCATATATGTATGCATGCAAGTTCAACAATACCACTGGTCATGAGGGATAGCTTGAACGGTAAAGACGTGCGCACACTCTCCCAATTTGGGGAAAGGTCACGGGTTCGAGCCTAGCAATGAGTCCCTCGGGCTGCTGCTTTACACTCCCATATCATCCACTATGAGGGGAAGTATCGGGGTGGGTTCGGGTTAACTTCCATCGGGAAAAAGTTCAACAATACCACAATACCGTTTCAACAGAGCATTTCTGCAGTGTGCGGTATGTCTGGAGGACTTTAAGGTGGGATTCTGCAGTGTGCGGTATGTCTGGAGGACTTTAAGGTGGGAGAAGTGACACGTGAGATGCCGTGTAAGCACATATACCAGTCACCCTGCAATCTTCCTTGGCTAAAGTTGAACGGCTCTTGCCCCGTCCGCCGCTTCCAGATGCCCGTCCGTGAAGACGATGAGCAGCGGGATGAGTCCAAGTCAGGCGATCGGAACAGAAACAACTAGTTTCCAACTACAGTTCGCAATTTATTTCATCGGGCCTTCTGTACACGTGGACAAGGACCCCTTCTCGCCCTGCCCAATGAATCATATTTGCATCGCGCAATGCATACACAATGTGAAAGTGATTTCTAACGTACCACATTAAGATCCACATAAAAAGTATTAGTGGTAGTAGTAGTAAGGTTAAAAAAGGTGTAGAGATCCACATTGAATTTATAATATATTTAGTTATTTATGACACAATTATATACTATACAAAATAAACAACTACATACCATATGAATTTTTGAAACTTCATTTATATATACAAGATGAAATACAAGTATATATTACAACTTTATCACAAAGTTGGTATTGGTCAAGTTCTTCGAACCTTAGATAGTGAAACCATAAGAAAACCCTAGCTCCCTATTCCTCCTAGCTAGGAATCACTCCCAATGGCATGTTCTCTTTATGGTAGAAAAGTCTCAATTAGAATGTATGGAAGTCACATTGTTAGCTACAAATAGTTCGGTTCATTAGTGAACAAAAAATGGAACTCCAAAGTTGAATTATACCCTTCCACAACCATTTCTTTTGCAACCGACAAAGGGGCTTCTATAGGAGTGCATCCTATTAATGTAGTAGCTACTGATGAAATGCAAGTACATATTACAACTTTATCACAAAGTTGGTACTGGTCAAGTTCTCCAAACCCTAGATAGTGAAACCATAAGAAAACCCTAGCCACCTATTCCTCCTACATAGGAATCACTCCCAATGGCATGTTCTCTCTACGGTAGAAAAATCTCAATTAGAATGTATGGAAGTCACATTGTTAGCTACAAATAGTTCAGTTCATTAGTGAACAAAAAATGGAACTCCAAAGTTGAATTATACTTTTCCACAACCATTTGCTCTTGCAACCAACAAAGGGGCTTCTATAGGAGTGCATCCTATTAATGTAGTAGCTAGTGACGTGAACATGCAAATGGGTGCAAGAGGTAACCCATCTTCTTCAGTTCCTAAAAAGGGCAAGGTAAACAAGTTATGCATAACTAATTGTTCTATATCTTAAGGCCATACATAAAACTTGAAGAAGGTTCACAATAAATTCACAGAAAATTTGTTGGGTTTAGATGTAGGATCGAGCATTATAATATCCCATGCTAAAAGGTTTAAATTTGAAGTTAAAGAAAATATTGACATATTAGATGAAAATAATAGTGAAAGATGATTACAAAGTCCAATGTCTAAGTGTATGTATACTTGGTAATTAGAAAGGAGACTACAATGAACTGCCATGACTCCTTCTGCATAAGGAATGTTTCAACTCCATCTTAGTCCATTCAACAATTAGTCCATTTCTAGATGTAATGATTGTCAATTCCAATGAAAATTAAGTAATAATTGATAGATGTTGAACGATATGTCAAACATAATTTTTCTTTATAAATTTAGGAAGTTAATTGATAGATGTTGAACAATATGTCAAACCACCAAAGTAACCACAGAGTAGTGAGAAGTATAAAAAGTTAGAAGAATGAACACGAGCTATAGAAGTGAGAAGAAGTAGAATCGTAACATTAAGGTAGCAAATAAAAGCATAAATTTGTGAAATCCTAGACAACGAGAGACATAGTTACATATAATATCGAATTCTAGAGGGAGAGTTTGAAATCCTTAGTCGATGAAGAAATTGTAATATCAATTATTGCTTTCTAAGTATGCAAGTTTTTGTGATTGTCAAAATGCAAAAGAATCATAGGGCTGCAACCTAGAGGGGTCATGGTCCTAAAAATTTAATGCTATTCTCCTGAAGGAAACAAAGGGTGATGATTTTATTACAATTGGTCATGTATATTCTGAAAACAAAATTTCTTCTGAAGTTTTGAAATATTACACCTTACACTACCATTAGGCATGGAAAACTATAGGGATTTGAAGTTTTAACAATGCTTCCTTTATGAAATCCAAAGGAGTCCACAAACTTACTAGGAAATTGGAGCACAAGTCGAGGAGTGTGGAGCCAATAGATGAACCTAGGTGATTCTCCTCAACAATGGGTGATTTCTCTTCATTAATCTCCTCAACCGATTAGCTGAGAAACAATCTCCTTCACTTTATTACCCTAGTTTTGAGTCCTCAGTTTAATAATGTATTTTTGTTTGTTTGATGAAAGGCCAGAGTGCTTGTAAAGTTGAAAGGCTGGACACCCTATTAATGTAATACTTTGAATATTAATAATAAAAAAACATTGTTGGTTGCAGATGGATAAAGATAGAGTTATAGGGGTCTATGATTCCACAAGAGAGGGGGATAAAGGAGCTAAGACAATTTATTATATCTCATTCCCCCATCTTGGAATTGCTTCTTGGGGAAGCCATGTGGTGCCTTATGGGCATGCATACTTTAACCATACTTTTTGGTTGTTGGGTAATTGTTGGTCATTCTTGATCATTTTGGTTATTGGATTTTTGGCATGGGAATGAAATGTTGGGGGTAGAGAACCATTTCTATTTGGTTGTAGGTATCTATTGATTATTCCAGCAAGAAATTAATGTCCGTGTGCATGAGAATGATGGTAGTTAATAAAGAACTATCCATGATTGAGGATTCTTGGAGCTTCCAACATTGAGATTTCCTTGCTAGTAGCAATAGGGCCCTAGAAAAAAAGTGGAATAGTTTGAGGGACTACATTGCAGAGAAGGGGGTTCATTTCTTTGGGTTATGTAGGTTGAGGGGAAAGAGAGTTGGTAAGTTGATAATTGTTGTGTCGTTCAGAAAACTATGAGAGATTGATAGATGATTGGTGTGTGTGTTTTAGAGTCGTCCTAGGAACCCATCCTTGTAGATTCATAGCCTTAGCTCGGGGCCGGCTTGTTGTAGAGAGATAATGTGCAACAGAGCCTTGGGTTGGGTGGAACATGTGACATCTATATCCATTTGGTGTGAATCTTTTATGAAGATAAGAGTTTTCTATTCTCTATGTATTTATTTTAATTATGTTTTGTTAATAATTATTTAATGATATATCTTTCATGAGCATACGATTAATTCAAATTTTATTGGATTAATGCATGAGCCTTTACATGTGAATGCGAATGTTATATATTTCATTAGTTTTGTTTTCCTTTGCATGACTCTTGATTATTAAAGAAGGATATTAGGAATTCGAATAAGTTCAAGAACACAATTTCTTGAGGTACCTAGGAATGGGGTACATTATAGATTGGTATAAGAGCCTCATTTTGCAACACTTGGGCCGTATGGGCTAACATACAGGTTGTGTTTATTAATTAATCTTTAGTAGAGGCCGAGACAAAGGGAACCTCGGTGGGAAAATATATTTCTTAAAATTATGAATTTTGGGAAATGTGGGAAATTTGAGATTTTTTCCATACATGATGACATGGAGGTCACATGTCATATGATGTGGACTTCCATGGTTGCAGGTCCATGGTGGTGAGGTGGGAGGCCACACAGGTGATCTTAGGAGTTTATAATGTGCAAGTGGTGGGCCCATGATTGATGTAGTGGATATGGCAGTAAGTGGTTTACAAAACTTTGGAAAGGTGGTCTTGGAGCCCATTTCCAAACTCCTATAACCTATCATAGGGTGCCACATGGCACCATGGATGTAAGTGGTTACGGGACCTTGGGATCAGCCCAAGTCACATGAAAATTCAAAACCCCATAAATATCTACAATTTTCAATCTCTTCACTTCTACGTCACACAATGTACTGTTGATCATGTTTGATTGGTATAACCCATATGCAACTAGTCGAAGGGCTCCTTGGTAGGAAAATATATTTCTTAAAATTATGAATTTTTGGAAATGTAGGAAAATTTGGGAATTTTTCCATATATGATGACATGGAGGCCACATTCATATGATGTGGACTTCTGTGGTTATAGGTCCATGGTGGTGAGGTGGGAGGCCATAGGGGTGAGCTTAGGGATTTATAGCATGCAAGTGGTGGGCCCATGATTGATGTAGGGAATATGACAATAAGTGGTTTACAAAACTTTGGAAAGGTGGTTTTGGAGCCCATTTCCAAACTCATGTAACCTATCATAGGGTGCCACATGGCACCATGGATGTAAGTGGTTATGGGACCTTGGGATTAACCCAAGTCATATGAAAATTCAAACCCTTGTAGATCTCTACAACTGCCAATATCTTCCCTTCTACATCATCCAATGTATTGTCAATCATGTTTGATTGGTATAACCCGTATGCAACTAGTCGGAGGGCACCTTGGTGGGAAAATATATTTTTTAAAATTATGAATTTTTGGAAATGTGGGAAAATTTGGGAATTTTTCCATGCATGATGACATGGAGGCCACATGTCATATGACGTGGAATTCTGTGGTTGCAGGTCCATGGTGGTGAGGTGGGAGGCCACATGGGTGAGGTCAGAGGTTTATAGTATGCAGGTGGTTGGTCCATGATTGATGTAGGGGATATGGCAGTATGTGGTTTACAGAAATTTGGGATCAACCAACGTCACATGAAAATTCAAACCCTCGTAAATCTATACAATTGTCAATTTCTTCCCTTCTACATCATCCAATGTACTGTCGATCATGTTTGATTGGTATAACCTGTATGCAACTCAGTGGCCCACAAAGAATCCCCATTGTATATCTAGTTCAAGGACGGGGAAGATGCATTTTGGGGGGAAAGGTGCATGATGGACCCCATCGGTAATGTGGATTAATGTGATTGTGCCATGTGGCAACGTGGATTGTAAAAAAGACAACAAAATAAAAAGAAAAGTAAGAGAAAGAAGGGGAAAAAAAGAAGAGGAGGAAGAAGGAAGGGAACATTTGGAGGATGATGAGGCAGGGCCAAGGTGGCTGGAGTGATGAAATGGAATCACCATAGGCTGCCATGTGGATCTAAGTGCCACATTAGTTGCCACGTCCACTGATTGCCACATCAACAAGAGTTTTGTCTAAAAAAACCAAGCTTGGAGATTTTATTTTTATTTTGGCCATAACAAGAGCATAATAACCTATAATTGAATCTAGTTTTTTGGGTATGTCTACAATGAGGAGGGTTATATAATTGCTAGTGAGGGCCATTGCTCAATTATGTACCAATTCTCTGAAATTTGGAAATTAGCGAGTTTTGAAGATCAAAGTGGTACTATTTGATAGAGCCTCTGTTTCTGATGGTATTTTTACATGGTGTTAGTAAAGACCACAAGAAAATTCCGAGTGGAATAATTAGCCATATTCCAAGGGGTTTGGAATGGGGATACTGAAACATGACAAAATCCACTATTCCTGGCCACGTTTTTGGGATTTTCAAAGGAATAAAAGGGGCCCTACACCACAAAATTGGAAAAATTTATCTACTCAACATTTTAACTACTCATCAAGACATGCAACTTTTCATTAGTGAATTTTTTCTAGAAGTGCTCAGTTTGAGATGTAGTCGGTTTTTAAAAAATTTCAAGTCTAGAGAAAATGTAAAAAAGACAGTTTCTTATTTTAGATTGTTGTAGAATCTTACTGGAGCAAGAGATTTCTAATATGAAAGTTGTTTTTTGTTCACCATCATGAATATTATCAATTCCTAATACAAGAGTTTTCTTGGTTTTTGACATATTTTATTCTATAGATGACAAAAGTTAGCCTCCAAGTCAAATTGCACCAATGGAAAAAGGGCACAAATTGAGAGGCAATGGCTTTTTCAGAAAGCCATAGCTTTCAACTTAGATATCGGATTAGGGCATAAAAACGGTTATTGGAAAGTTGATTTAGAAGAGAATAATATTGAAAGATTATAATACAGAGAAGTGTGATAATTTTCTTCATTAATTGAGATGAAAAGGACCCATAACATTAATTGAGAAAACTTTATAATATGCATAATTCTAACAAAAATGGTTTCTTGCACATTTTGTAGGATTAGGGGTATAAGCAGTTCAAGTCAAGCTTAGAACTATAGATCATATACATGGAGGATTCACAAAGAGTGTACAACCATGAAAGGGAAGCCAACAACCTAAATATCTGTTTGGGTGATGAAGATACATAATATAATGGACATAGGAGTAGGGTGGAGCCAAAAAAATTGGTAGAGACTATGATAAGTCTAAAAGTGGAAGTACAAAGTTATAGATATGATAATGAGAATATAATAAGATCTCAAGAGGAAAAAAATCAAATAAATACTCAGTTGTTGCAAAACCTAAACCAGCTACAAAGACAAATGAAGAATGGATCATGCTCAAGACATGAGGAAGAAGGAAGACCTCATGCAAGGATGGATAACACATAGGATCCATGCACTCTAGAAGTGCTAGTAGATATCAAAGACATCATTACTCACCTATTCATTTAGCTAGGAATTTTTATGCATCTGAAGAGTCAAGGAGAAACCCATAAGTGTCTCATGTTAGGCATCAAAGAAGAAGATATGAACTAGACAACTTACAAGGTGAGCTTAGGAAGATTAAGCCACCCACATTTGATGGTGAAAATAGAAGGGGAGATGATGTTGAAACCCGATTTCTTGGAATTAGGAAATAATTTTAGATGCATAGTTACTCATCCAACCTAGAAGCTAGGATTTCCATATATTATTTTCATGGAAAAGATTCAATGTGGTGGGACCAAATGAAGCAAGTCAAGCATATTGATGAGAAAATGATTTCTTGGAAGAATATCAAGAAATAATTCTATTAGTAGTATATTTCAAAACACTACTTTGACAAGAAGATGCAAAAGTTCTTTGAACTTGAGTTGGGGAGCATGACCATGGAAGAATATGAAAATAAGTTCTTGGATCTACTAAGATATGTCAGATTTATAAAAGAGGAAACTGTAAAAATACAAAGGTTTCTTAAGTGGACTTCCATCTTTCTATAAAGACAAAATTCAATTTTATGAACCCGAGACTTTGGAAAAGACCATTAAAAAGGCCAAGTACCTATATGAGCACGAAGAAGGTGGAAAATATTTTCAACAAAGATGAGAAAAGACATTTTCAAAGATACAATCGAGATTAGGATATAACCAAGTGAGAATTAAGGACGAATACATAAGTAAGACGACTTTCAAAAATGAATCTTAACTGTAAATTTGATCCACTTTCTAAACTGTTGAAAATGAATCTCGACTGTCGGTTTGATCCATCTTCCAAACTGTTGAAAATGATTCCTGGTTGTCAATTTGTTTCATTTTACCAAATGCCAAAAAATAATAAGTTTTTGGGTCATTCTACGATGAATCCGGGCCATTGATTTTGAAATCTAATGTGATCTCGGTTGTTGATCCATCAAACTTCACCCAATTCTACAACAACCATTAAACATGACTTTTGACCTTCCAAGTCAAATTTTGACTCTACAATATGTAGATTAACACCATTGATCACCACTGAGAGGGTTTTGAGGAAATTTCAAACTAAATGGTTTATAAATTTTGGGATTTCCCTCCATAATTCATCCTTTTCCCCAAATCCATCATAGATTAGAATCTGTAACAATGAATTTTACCAAATTTTCACTGGTCCTTGGTCCATAAGGGATCAATGTTGAACCAGATTCTATGATACCAATCTATAGCATTCACTAACCTATCTAAGGTCCATTATGAGTGGAAATACTCATAAAATTATAAAAACATTCTAAACAATCCTGTAGCTTACCAACTATAGCAACACATACAATTCTAACCATTTATCGATACCAAAAATTAGATGCATCTAAAACATTCTAAAATAAACATAAAATGTAGCTAATAAACTCAAATACATTAGCATATAGATCATTCTCAAGAACATAGTCAATGCACAACAATTAAACTCATAATGCAACACATAAACAAGATAAAACACTTATCTTTTAAATCAATTGTGTAACTAGCTACTTGGGATGGACATTCCACCCAATCATAGACCTGTTGTTCCAAATATAAATATAAATTCACTCTCTATCTGGGGATAACAATTCACAAAAGAGGGTCATCTCACATTGTTCACTCACAACTCAGAGAATCCCACAACCCACTGGCATTCTCCTATAACTATCCCAATTTTTCACTAGCTCTCTTCCTCTTGACATGCCCAACCCAATGAATGTATCCCTTCACTTTTCTCAGTCCATTGGACATCCCATTAATTTATTAGGGTATCTATGGCATAGGTAACCATGAATCTCACTACTGTGAAATTCAAGGGAGATCATTACTAGGAAAACTACTAGGAAAACACCAACAATCACTTGCTGTTACATTGAAACTCACACAAGATTTCACTCTTAAGGATTGGAAACCTAAATATTCAGTATTCTATTCCAAATACCATCCAAAATTCTCCGTCTATGGTTCCTCTGGCTCCAATGCTCTTCTTCCATGTTCTCTACTTGTTGTTCATAAAAAACATGATTGCCTAAAATTGTTGTAACTTCCCATACAAATTTCCTCTCTTTTCTTGCTTTATTGACTTACACACTTCTCTAAGTTGATTTTAGTCATCCCCCATGCTACCAATAAATATGGGATGTGATTCCTCACACCCATTCTCTTACATGCATTTGATGATTAGATTTGGGAACACTCAACAACAAAATAGAAGGTCCTTATACTAATATAAATTTTAGGAAGTGGGTTGAGTTAATAGACATGGGTAATTATCCCTTAGAACCTTCTCTTAGACATCCTCTTAGATCCTCCCCTCTCTTGTGGATTAATCAACTCCCATCTCTCTCCATGTCCCCTAACATCTGGCATCATATTTTATTTATTAAAATTTAGAAATACAATTTGCATATTACATCGCTTGGCCATAGTCACACATTATATCTACATTAAACATGAATTAAACTAGGGATTATAGAGAGGACATTTCATTCTCCATCCCCTACAATTGTGCGTCGTCCTTGATGCACACTAGGCCAATATATATGCATAAATTTACATCATAATACTAAGAAGTAAAATTCTATAATTTCACAACTCCATCAACATTTCCAACCATAATCTCTTGTTCCTCTCAACTTGATAACCCAAGGAATGCACCCCCTTCATTGTTCTTATTCCATCGGGATGTACCTTTCTTGATCAGCCCCCCCAACACAGGTTGGATAAGACTCTAAGATGTGGTGCTGGAACTCTAGGTTCTCAAAATGGATTCTTTCATTCATATATAATCTTTTGTTTAAAATTGACAAAAAATTGCGGGCATTCCTCCCTCATATTCTCCTCGTGCTCCCATGAAGCATATTCAGGACTATAGTAGGTCCATTGAACCTTTACCAAACCCATGGATTTGTTTCTGAGCACCTTGATTTTCTGGTCCAAGATGCACACTGGTTCCAACCAGAAATCCCCTTCATGTTCTAGCTGGATGACAATCCAATCAATTATGTGGTTAGGGTCAGACACATATTTCTTTAATAATGACACATGAAATAGATTATGCACGCTCTTGGATGCAGGAAATTCTAGCATATATGCAACTGACCCTATCTTTTCTAATATCTTAAAAGGTCCACAATATATTGTTTCCAACTTTGGGTAACTTCCTAATCTTAGAGAGCTTATTTTCTCCTTCACTTTTAGAAAAAAAACATGTCCGCCCACTTTAAAATATCTAAACACTATGTTCTTGTCTACATAACATTTTTTCCTATCCTGGGAAATTTATAAATTATGCCTAATATTTGTCATTTTCTCTTCCATTTCCTTCAAAAAATATGGCCCAATGACAACTCTATCTGTTGGATTATCCCAACTCACTAGTGTGTTACACTTCCTACCATACAATGCTTCAAATGGAGTCATTTTTAATGAGGCTTGATACCCATTATTGTAATCAAATTCCACTAAGTGGATATAATCCTCCCACTCTGATGGCTGATCCATCACATACATTCTGAGCATGTCTTCAATTATTTTTTTAGTCCTCTTTGTTTTCCCATCGAACTCTGGGTGATACACTATACCGAGACTTAGATTTGTCCCAAATCCTTTGTACAAACCTTTCCAAAAATTAGATGTAAACTTGGGATACATTTATGAAACAATTTCCTTGGGCACTCCATGTAGCCTAGAAAATTATTTCATGTAAATTTCTACAATATTTGCTTCCTTGTGTGTAGTCTTTACTGGAATAAAATGTGTAGCCTTTGATCCAGATTTATGAGTGGAACGAACTGACTAGCAGAATGAATACAATAACAAAGAGATACAGAGAACAACAACAACATATATCCAGTGAAAAATAACTTCTATTGAATAAATGCAATAGGATGAAACTGTAAAACTGTAGAACTGGAAACAACTTGGTCAAATGGTGGTAGCTATCTCTGAGAATATATGTGGCTGCTACACTCATCCGTCTGATAATAATGATTACAATGAGGATCCATAGGCCTTTTTGATATTACTCATGATTTCCAAAACCCTAGACATCCAAAAACCTAACCCTAGGAGATGAAACACCAAAAGTTGTATGGGCCCCACTGGGTAAGTTGGTACCTCAACTTCCCAGGGTCGTAACTTTTGCATACGACCTCCATTTTAGGTGTATGTATTTTTGAGAAATACAAATTATGCCATCAAAATCCGACTTCGTCTACAGTTTGACTGTGGCAAGCCAAAATAACACTATTTAGGGCCCCAAAGCGACCCTAGAAGTACCAAAAGATGTACTGACATGAAAAATTCCAAAATAAGCTAGTTGGATTAGGTGGGAAACCACCAGTATCCACCTGGAGGATGTGTAGGGCTTCAGACAACCATGGAAGTGTAGAACCCAAAATTACAAAGAAGTACATAAGAACGTGCTGAACTAAAAATTGTCAAGAGGAGCTAGTTGGAATAGGTGGGTGGCCACCAATATCCACCTGGATCAGTCCTCCCCCCTTAGGAAGCAATGGTCTCCATTGCGTTGAGTTCCCCCATCAGGTGAAGAAACTTCTGCTGAATTTGGCCCCAGGTGAGCCACTTGCCTTGGTGTAGGAGATGCACTACCTTGACAACCCGATAATGATGGATCCTCTGCTGGTGAGTGCCCTTGACCTGTGTGTCCACTATTTTAACAGTGGATGCCTGTTCCATATAGTCAGGGTTGAGCTCTGTTGGTGTCAGATGTTCTCCGATCTCTGAGGTGTTCAATAATGGTGGAAAATATGGTCGAAGGAGGTGGACATTGAACACTAGGTGCAAGCCAAGGAAGGGTGGAGTGTTGATCTCAAAAGCATTTCTACCCACAACCTTGGTGATAGTGTAAGGCCCATAACGAAGTCGACGAAGCTTCTTATGGGGCCCTGTAAGGCGCTCTTTTTGTAAATGTAACCATACCTTGTCTCCTACCTGAAACTAGTGCGATACCCTGTGTTGATCATGGATTTTCTTGTACTTAACATTGGCTTTCTACAAAATCTCATGGACCTGTTGACAGATGTGTTGAATTCACTCAATGAATCTGGTGGCTTTGTCGGCCTCAGTCTGAACATGGGAAGATTATGCCTATGTGGTTGCAAGAGGTAATGCAACATCAATGGGACCCAAGGGTTGGAATCCTATCCCCACATGAAATGGGCTATGACTAGTGGAGCTATGGAGAGCTCTATTGTAGCTGTGATGAACACAGGGAAGACTCTCATCGCATGTATGCAAATTCTTAGAGGTGTACATGTGCAGGATGTGCCTAATCATCCAATTGATGACCTATGTTTGGCCATTGGTTTGGTGGTGGAAAGTAGTGGATTTAGTGAGTTTTTTGTCCAAAAGTGACCAGAGACTTGACCAAAATGTACCGAGGAACCTGCTGTCCTGATCATAGATGATGGTCTGTGGTATCCCAAAATGGACCCACACTCGTTCGAAGAAGATCTTGGCAATATCTACCACTGTGATGCTCTTCTTGCAGGCTGTGAGGATGGCCATCTTCAAAAATCAATCAACTACCAAAAATACACAATCATTTCCTTGCTTGGTGGATGGAAGACCATACATGTAATCCATTGCTATGGATTCCCAAGGCCTCTCGGGAGTAGGRAGAGGGGTGTATAAGCCTTGCTTCTTAAAGGCTAGCTTGCCAATGGCACAAGAAGTGCAAGATCTGATATACCTGATGATGTCTTGTCAAAGTTTTGGCCAATAAAAATGTTTCTGTAGAACCACCATAGTTTTCTCAACACCAAAATGTCCTGCCATCCGACTGTAGTGAGCCTCCCAAATCAACTTTTCACTCTCTCTTGCAGGAACACATAGATGACCCAAATGGCATAACAATCCGTCCTGAATGTGAAAATCGATGACATTCACGCCTATACCCAAGAGATGATAGGTGGTGGTGAAGTCCAGATCTTGCTGATATAGTTGGGGCCACTCAGATGCCTCATGTCCATAAGAATGGAGCACAGTGGTGAGTGCAACCATGGGAGGTCGACCGAGGTAGTCAGTGACATGATTTGTGTTCCTTGTATTATACTTGATATTGAGATGGAACTGCTTTAGGTAGGTGGACCACTTCTGATGGCGGCCATTCTACAACTTCCCCTGTGTTTGTATGAACTATAAAGGCTTGTGATCAGTGTGGATGATTGTCTCATTTCCCAGAATGTAATGTTTCCATTGACAACATACTTGTACAATAAAATACATTTCCTTATCATAGGTGGGGTATTTTTGGATAGTATATGAGAGTGTCTCACTATGGTATGCTACCGTATGACTGTGTTGAGTGAGAACTGTGCCTACAACATAGTCGGATGCATCAGTCTCAATCTCAAACGGTTGTTGCAGATTGGGTAAGGAGGGTACTGGAGCTGATCGTAAGAGATGCTTCAGATCATCAAATGCTCATTTTTGTTCCTTCCCCCACATGAAATTTTCCCTACCACCACCCTTGGTCACTTAGATGAGGGCCCATGCAATATGGGAGAATCCCAACATGAACCGTCGATAGAAGTTGGCTAGTCCCAAGAAGCTCTAAATCTTGGTTAGTGTGGTCGGGGTTGGCCAATCATGGATGACTTGGATATTAGCTGGATAAACATGTACCCCATGCTCATCAACAATGTAGCCCAAGTATTGGACCATGTTCATGCCAAAGGATCATTTTTTCAAGTTGGCATATAGCTTGTGCTACCGTAGAGTGCTCAAAACTTGCTGAATATGCTGCATGTGCTCCTCCCAAGTTCTATTGAATATGAGGATGGCATGAATATATACCACCACAAAAGATTTGGTGAAGGGTCTCAATACATCATCCATTAACCTCATGAAAGTGGCTGGTAAATTTTTTTAAGCCAAAGTGTATGACCAACCATTCGAAGAGACCTTCTTTAGATTTGAAAGTTGTCTTCCATACATCAATTGGTTCGATGGGAACCTGGTGGTAGCTAGACTTTAGGTCAATCTTGCTGAAGAGATTTCCCCCCTTGAGTTGGTCAAGAAGGTCATCAATTCTGGGAATTGGGTACCGGTTCTTGACTGCAATTTTGTTTAATGCTCTGTAATCAATGCAGA
>SNQJ01S0149249.1:0-11308 GCA_010110895.2 Picea sitchensis | reverse complement strand
GTGCGAAGAGGAATGACTCCCTTGAAATCCCAAAGTAGCAGCGTAAGGATAAGTATTGATCAATGGATGAGATCCCGTCGGGGAATCTGCGGTCATTCACGACCGTTAGATCGAAGGAATGAATGGGGGCGTAAATTGCCTTAACCCCTTTTTCCTCTATCTTCGTGAGTAGCGAGGAAATCCGAATCGTAGAACCCCAGATTCCATGAGAACATCTGGACCGTTGGATTGTCCACGTCCAAAGAGCAGTGGGAAAGAGCGTGACATCGGGACCGATCTGAACCGTCAGATCTTAGCCAGAACACCCGACAGACGTTAGATCTATAGGGAGATAAACGAGGGTTAAGCCCTCATGAATAGGACCTCGCTACCTCGGAGGTTCGCGAGGTAAGAAGTCCAAAAGTTGGACGCTCCAAGTCGCGAGCGGCGAGGCTACGAGAAGATCTGAACTGTCCATCCGAGGAGGACAGGTGGCAGAGATCCAGGGATCTCGTGAGCTCGGGGCTCGCGGAGTAGAAGTCCAAAAGTTGGAAGTTCCAAGTCGCGAGCGGCGAGGCTACGAGAAGATCTGAACCGTCCATTCGAGGAGGACAGGTGGTAGAGATCCAGGGATCTCGTGAGCTCGGGGCTCATGGAGTAGAAGTCCAAAAGTTGGAAGCTCCAAGTCGCGAGTGGCGAAGCCACGAAAGGCTGTGAACCGTCCATCTGGGGAGGACATGTGGCAGAGATCGAGAAGATCTCGCGAACTCGGGAGCTCGCAGGGTGAATGCCCAAGTAATTGGTGTTAGAAGTTGCGAGACACGAGGTCGCGAAGCAACGAAGTGGCGGAAGGCTGTGAACCGTCCATCTGGGGAGGACAGGTGGCAGAGATCGAGAAGATCTTGCGAACTCGGGAGTTCGCAGGGTGAGAGCCCAAGTATTGGGTATCCAAAGTCACGAGGACGCGAGAAGCGAGAAGGTAATAACCGTTGGATCTGGATCACGGGAAGACCGTTGGATCCGCACGTGGGATCGTGTGTCGGAGCCTCGCGAGAAAAGACCCGAGAATTTGGCCACGGGAATCACGAGGTTGCGAGTAGCGAAATCCCTCGGGGAAAATTCAGCGAGTTGACTGACCATCGGGTCTCGAGGATCCGAGAACCCAGTTCTCAACCTTTGAACTCGCGAAGTCACGAGTTCCGATTCCCCGATAAATCAAGGAAGGGGGAATTGTGCGAGAAAACTGTGGGAGCATATTTCCGGATAGGGAAATAGAAGAACCTTGGAGTTCTTCGGGCGAGAAGAAGAAGACCCTGTGAGCGGACGTACCCGTGGTTGGCGCGCCTGCGTCAGGTGGGACTAAAGACCACGGTTATGTACAAAGAATCGGGTAGATACATAGAAGACTTGTGATTCGGGGATTGGCATTTTGCTGCTACAAGCTCCGGGGAGTCTCAGTACCGAGAAAACAACGAAATTTTTTGATTGATGGCAGTGGGTGTGTTACAGGCACATTAAATAGTTAGTTAATAGTCACTCATTGTAAAAATGGTACTTTTTAGTAATAAGACCCAAATTAGTTGGTCGACCCTCATTATAAGGGGCCCATAGGTAGTTAAGATTCTCTATGGATAGTTATATATTATGTAAAAGGTTATGTATTGTTTTGTCAAGAATATTTATTGTATTTGGAGCATTGATATTGAAGGTTTCCCCCTTGAAGAGGTATTGGGGAAGGTGGGAGATAATGCCTATAGACTTAGTCTACCCCCATACATGCACATTTACTTAGTAGCGAATGTGGATAATTTGAAACTCTATGAGCCTTCCATGTTGGATCAGGAGGAGGAGAAGGTCCCACATACCATAGAGGAATTAGTACTAGATGCTCAGGTAGAGTTGTAAGAACACATAATTTTTCATAGGAAGTCCAAAACTACAAGACAGGAGCATCGTCACCTTTGGAAGATTGGGTTGAAAGGACAACTTCCAGGAAAAGAAAAATGGCACTCTAGGGAGAAGGTAGAGGAAAAAATTTCCTCACCTCATTTAGTAAGTATTTTGGGGACCAAAATCCTCCCTAAATGGGGAGGTATGATCCATATTGGATCATCCTATAATTTGTCATCTATCTTAGTACTTTCTAGTTGGAAAAATTTGGAGGAATCGATTTGTACGACCATTTTTGCGGAGAGTCCTAGTTTGGAAAATTAGGTCTGAAACTTTCCAGAGATATTTTGAGGCATTAACAACCATCTCATGATCATTTCTGGGAGAGCTCAAGAAAGCACCGAACCATGCATGATTAAAAGAAGCCCATAATATGGGAATTCCCCACGTGGGTGGTAGTCTCCTTTTGTGTTATCTCTTTCAAAGTTTATTGTAAGTCTAAATCAATCTATCATCATGAACAAATAATCTCTAGTTCCACAATCATTGAATTTCACCTAGACTAGATATCATTTCTCTGTTGATTCATTTCAGATATATTCTCCATCCATCCATCATATATTTCCACAACAACATAGCAAGATATATTCCATCCAGTTCACTACATGTTTTGTGAACCCATTGGATAGTTTTGTGACCATCACTTTTTGATTTGTATTTCTATCCCAAAATAACTACTCTCTTGTTTCGTTTGAAGTGTATCTCCCATCTCCTTATAGTTGGAGGGGTTGGTCCCCACCCAATTGAAAACTCCTTGAATCTTCCCTGATGATGTTCTACACATTGAGTCATTTCCAATAGTGCAAGAATTTCCTCAATCAGAGCTCGTATACGAAAGTTATGCCTCTCACAAGTTGACCTACCTTATTGACCACCATGGTATGGGTGGATGTCATATCAACGACCATTATTCAAACATGTGGGGCTAGACACATGTGTATTTTCAAGAAGATTCTAGAAGGTCCAAACCTTATCACTAATTGAGGGTCAAGGAAGTCAAAACCCTAACCCTAGAAAACTATCGGGCTGTGTTAAATACGGGGTCACTAGGAGGAGAAGGGGTTCCATTATTTAGTATTGTACTTATTCCATAGTTGAGGAAAACATATAGGAGTGGTATTTGGAGAGCATAATATAGGAGGAGGAAGATTCTATAGCATCCTTTCAAGCCACAATGTCATAGGAAACTCCATAGTGAGTGCCCATTTCTTTGTATTTTCATTTTGAAAACTGAACCAAAGAGATCAGAGCATATGCCTCACCTTTGGGTTGGGTTTTCTCCTGGATTAGGTTTCCTAGGGAAAATCTTGTGTTTATTCGTGTGGATGGTGTTTTTTTCATTTGCCTATTTTTTTATTTCCGTATTTCAGTTATTTTCTATAAAAATAGAGCAATAATATAGAGATACCAAATATGAGATCTAAGGACATAAACCCACATAATAAATATTTCATCAAATTATAAGATCTATTGTGACGAATTGTTCTAGTGGAAAATCCATGACAATTTACAGATCATGAAGGGAGCTTAATAGCAACTGTTATTATGGGGGTTTTTCTTGCATTTATTAAGTAATCCTAGACCAAGGTATTATTATATGGTATATTTCATAAAACGATCCTAATTTGTCTTTATTAGAGTCATCATTTTTGTTGACGATATTTTTGTACGATATGAACTACTAGATCCCCATCAACTAATTGGAATGCTAGTGACAACCAAATCAAGTTTTACTCTACTAACATAAGCAAATAATAAAGCACTAGAGTTTTGGTAAAGAAGGGAAGAGATAAACATGTAAATTTCATTCCTTGAATGGATGACCAAGAAGAGGAGGTCTAAGTTCCAAGAATAATTCACACAAGACAGAAAAAAAAAAAAAAAAANTTCCTTTCTCTACAATAAAAAACTTAAATCTTGTTGATAAAACTAGGTATAAACCCTTCTAGATCTACTTGATTAGTTTAATGAAGGAAAACAAAGTATTCAAGTGACAACATTAAATCGACGTAAGCAAATATGGGTGGGAAGGAAAGGAGATTCTATTATAGTAAGAACATATTACATCCATGCCTCCATACCTTTGAGTGGTGAGGTGGCTTTGAATCCTTTCCCCTTGGGTTCATTCCTATTTAAGGATATCTTATGTCCAATAGTGTTGAATGTTGTCCTCTGATGATCCTCCAATTTTTCTCCTCAAACCATTACAATGATATTGAGGAAGTGGATACAAAGGTGCAAATTCAACTTTCCTTTGTGTGAGAAGAAAACCTATCTAATATCTCTTCAAGGGTCTCCAAACCAATCTAAATATATGAGCTCAATTCAAAATATAGATAAAAATCTCTCAATCCCATGTGAAGGAGGCCTTTTTAAAGGTTCCTTATATCCTTCTAGAGTTTTTTTTTTTTTTTAACAAAATCGGTTATGAGTCTTTATTTAATTAGCGGCAGAGGGGGCTGCCAACCCTTACATATTCAAAATGTGAGCTGCTGCTCAGATTACAAGCTTCTTAACAGTGAACCTATTCGAACTTAGCCTAAATTACATGCCGAAACTAGACTGCTAATACTTTAACTTATACTATCAGTTGGACTACTGAAGATCCTCATAACTTCCTGGTTCTATTGATCTGGTTCTCCACCGAGCTGCGTCAATGCCCTTTCTTGGAAGAAGCTTCAGCAGTGGCCTCTGAGATCTTGCCAAGGGCCGTGGTGAGCTCTTCCACTTGGAGTTCCAGCTTACAAAGCCTTTTCCCAAGATCTCCCATCAAATTAGCCGCATCTTTCAGCCCAGCTTGGATTTCGTCTGAAAGATCATCTTTGATGTCCTGCATCTCCATGGCAAGCATATCCCATTTGTTCTTGGCTGTGGTCGCCTTAATGCTTTCCAGCTCTGCCCGGATTAACTCAATACGCTCCTGCGGTGTGAGGCTCGGTTTGGACGCAGCTTCCATCTTTTCCGTCACTCTTAAATGATCCAGCATAGAAGGATACCAGAGATTCACTACAGCATACGATTGGAGATGAGAGCAGGCAGACACAGCGTCCGCTTTGTAGAGGAACCGAGTCTCCTCCTCGAAAATCCACACAGCCCGAGTCGGATTGCAATCTCTGAGCTAGAGTTTTCTCGTCCAACATCATTATGATTCATCCGGTCCGTCATGTTATTCACGAGGAGCTTCAGGCACGGGATCCTGGAGGCTTAAGGAATGGATTGAAGAGTCATGTCTTCATTCACCTTTATGATTCCTTTGCGCAGTAGAGTACCTTTATTGGCTTGCGCGTCAGCTTGCCCATTCAGGGCTCTTAGCACATGATTCAGATGAGATTCTTTGAAATGCCTCAGGAGGAGGGCGGATTTTTTGTACAGCTGGGCCAATGTGCTGTCCTTAGGAGTTTTTTTAGTGATGAGAGTTTCCAGGACCTGCTTGGAGTCTCCAAAAATTCTAATTGACTGGATTCCCAGTTTTGATGCCTGGTTGAGACCTTGCCAAAGTGCGAGAAATTCCGCTTGGTTGTTGGAGGCCTGGCCTAATCCCCAAGCATACACTGTATGAGTGATGCCGGAAGGGTCCATAATGATTCCCCCACCTCCTGCCTGTCCCGGGTTGCCTTTCGAGGCCCTGTCGAAGAAAAGGCACCATTCATTGAGTGTCGACCTCCATTGGAGAAATTCCTGCTCCTCCATCCTTATCTCCCATTTCCTAATGTGCAGCGATTTAATTTGAATGATGCCATTATGGTCTTGGCTGAAATCCTTAAGCCATCTGTCTTCCTCCTCCGAGAGTGGGGCAGAGTTCCTGAGGTTGGCCTTTCCTTTTAATGCTTCTGCCAACATCATTCTAGCTTTAATTGCCACCTGGGTAGGCATACTTCCGACTTCATTGAAAATCTTGTTGTTCCTTTCTAACCAAATCTTCCAGTAGATGAATTTAGGAATCCACATCCACACTGTTTTGAGAAGATGTTTTTTGTTCAGGTCAAAAGGGGATAACGATTGCCAGTTGCTTAAAAAATCCGAAGCCAAGGAAGGAAGGATTGGGGAGTCCCCGACCAGAAGGGAGCTCCAAACTTCTTTTGAGAACCCACAGTCAAAGAGGAGATGCTCAGGGGTTTCTTCTTTAACTCTACAAAGAGGACAGCGGGAGGGGCCCTCCCAACCCCTCTTCTTAAGATTACTAAAAGTTAGGATGTTGTTGTGAGTCAAGGCCCAAGCGAAGTGGTCGACTTTGGGAATAGAAGGGAAATTCCAGATTGCTTTCCACAGACCTGGGTTTGGGGGAACCCAAGGAGTGTTTAGGGAAGCCTTATAACCTGCTGAAGCTGTATAGTTCCCTGTGGGAGAACCCCAACCTCGTTTGTCTTTGTAGTTTACCCCTATCGGAGCCTTCCCATGGAGATACTCTAGCAGGATCATGGCTTCTTCGTGGAGCTCCTCCGGGTAGCGCCCCAAATTCCATCCTTTCCAGGAGAGATGGGGGTCACTTTTCCAGAGGGAGATGTCCCCAAGAGTCTTACGATTGTTGGCTAAGAGCCACTCCCCAATATGCTTAATTTCCGGGACTCCTATGAGAGGTTGATCACCCATAATGGAATCCTCCATAATACGAATTTTTTCTCCGTTTCCTGGGATCCAAGTGAGATTTGGCTGAAAGAAGGATAGAGCTCTAAGGCAAAGGTAGAAAATTGGGGAACCCTTCGTTTCTTTGGGAGGTCTCTCTAGACAGCGATCTCTGTCTCCTCGAAAGTATTTTTTCCTGAGGATTTGCTTGGTCCAGGTTCGTTTTCCAGTGATCATTCTCCAAAGCAATTTACCTCCCATAGCAAGGTTATGAACAACCACGTCTCTTATATTCAGTCCCCCTTCCAGCTTGGATTTCTTGACCTTGGCCCAATTAATTAGGTGGAGTTTTCTAGCGCAATTCTTACCTCCTTCCCACAGGAATCTGCACAGCATAACATCGATTTTGTTTGAGATTGTTTTTGGGGCAAGAAGAACCGAGCACTGGTATATAGGAAGGTTGGAAAGGACAGAATTCATAAGCACAACTTTGCCTGCCCTGGTTAACCAATTGGCTCCCCAGGCTTGGATTTTGTGTTTTAGTTTATCCACCAGAGGCAGCCAATGCGCCACCATGGCCCGGNATATCTAGAATGCACCCTATTTGCTGCAGTTCCTGAGGGTTACAGTTCCAGCCAAAGATCTTGCTCTTGTGATTGTTGATTTCGCTGCCAGAGCAGAATTTATAGAGATCTAGTTCAGACTTGAAGCTCCGGGCTGTTTTAATGCTGGCCGCTCCCAGTAGAAGAGTATCATCAGCAAACTGGGCGTGGCTTACCTCGTTGGTTGAAGGGGTAATTCTGATTCCAGGAAGGGATCTGTTTAAGAGACAGCTCTGCAGCTGGAAGCTCAGCACATCTGCTTGAATAACATAGAGCAAAGGGGACAGCGGACAGCCTTGTCTGAGCCCCCGAGAGGCTTGGAAATACTTGGCAGGGTGCCCATTGATCAAGGGGGCGATCCACGGAGCAGAAATGCAGGCCTTTATCCACCCCAAAATTTTTTGAGTGAACCCAAATTTCCTCATTACTGCAAACAAGAAATCATGACGGACCCGGTCAAAGGCATTGGCAAGATCCAACTTGACCACCATTCCTTTCTCTTTTTTTTTACAACTTGTGTGAATGGCTTCCTGAACTAGAATTATATTATCAAGGATTTGTCTCCCTCTAACGAATCCTCCCTGATTTTCCGGGATCAAATTTGGAAGTATTTTCTTGAGCCTGTTTGCTATTATCTTAGTGATAATTTTGTATCCGGTGTTGCACAGAGATATCGGTCTGAACCTATTAAAATTCTTTGCCCCTTTCTCTTTAGGAATGAGGGCTAGAAATGAAGAATTTGTGCTGCCTCCCAATTAGTTGCAGTTCTGAGATTTCCTGACCATCTTGCATAAATCTTTGTTGATGATATCCCAACAATGAGTGTAAAAACGAGCTGTGTAGCCATCTGGCCCAGGAGCCTTGTCTGGATGCATGCTAAATACAACTTGTTTAATTTCCTTATCACTGATCGGTCTGCTCAACACATGATTTTCTTCTTCAGTAACCAGATTTGGCACCTCTGAGATCGGATATGCGTGCGGGTCCAATTCCTCCGTTGCTGTAGCTGAATAAAGCTTTTTAAAATAGTTGTGAGCGGCTTCCTTAATGCTGTGTGCATCTCTGTATGCTTGATCCTGCCAGTGAATTTCGTCAATGGAGTTGTAATTTATCCTTGATTGAGTATGCTTGTGAAAGAATGCTGTATTCTTGTTGCCTTCCTGAAGCCATAACGCCCTAGACTTCATCCTCCAATATATATCTTCTTCTCTGCAACTTTTATGCAACTGGCTTTGAATGTCGGCTTCCTGCTTGAGAAGGGTTTGGGTGATAGGGGTCTCTTCCATAACCTATTGATGGAGTTCCAAGGATTTCTGTGCTTTTTTCCTTTCCTCCAGGGGAGAGGCTAGATTTTTGGCCCACAGTTTGAGAATGGATTTAAGGCGTCTGAGTTTTTCCTCCCACATAAAGAAGGGAGATCCAGTAACAAGGATTTTCCAAGAAATTTGGACCAGATTGAAGAAGTCACTTTGATCGGGCCAAAGGGGGGAAAACTTGAACGGGATGGGGCCTAGAGAAGCGCTAGGGTGAAGGGACAGGGAAATGGGTTTATGATCAGAAGTGTAGTGAGGAAGAACTTTAGAGAAGGCTCTCAACCCAATTGTGAGGAAGGAGGATTGTATGAGAAACCGATCAAGCCTGGCGGCTATGTGGCCAGGGCCTAATCGTTTGTTTGACCAAGTAAATTTTCCATTGGTTGGAGGGATGTCCTCCAACTCCCAATTTGACATCAAATCTTCCACCCATTCTCTAGAGGGGTCCTGGATAATAGAACCCCCCTTTTTCTCTGACAGCGATAGGGTGACATTTAGGTCCCCTGCCACTACTAAATTCTCGGTATTGTGGCTGCTAAGAAGCAGTTGTAAAGAATCCCAGCAATCTTTCTTCTCATTGATTAAGATGGGTACATACAAATTAAAGAGGCTTACCTGGTGACCGGATCCTTTGTGGTTCAGTTTGGTGAAAATCCAGTGGGTGGTGTCGATTTCTTCGATGAGCTCCAGCTTAGTCGAATCCCAGAAGGTTGCCAACCCCCCGGAGGCTCCTTTGGCGCTGACTGCCCTACCTGGGCCTTTCTTCCAAAATGAAGGACTTATCTTTAGGAGGTCAGCCTCCTCCATCTTCGTCTCCTGGATAAGAAGGACTTCTGGTCGTTCAAGCCTTACTAAGTCCCGCAAGGCTTCTTCTTTTATTTTACTTCCTAGTCCTCTGCAATTCCAGGAGACGTATTGCATTATTTACTTGGAGGGGGAGGGAGTCCACCTTTCGGTGTTTTCCCTGGCTTCGCTCCTGATCTGGTGTGCGTCATCTCGTGGAGAGTGTACTGAGTTCCTTGGGCCACTTCCTTATTAGCTTGCTCTTCTCTTCTTTTCTTTTCAGACTTCCTACCTCTCTTGGGCTGCTCCGGAGTGCCTTTTGGGCTGCTAGCTTCTTCAACTTCCTCATTCGGGGTCTCCGTGTCCGTATTCGAATTCAGACTGATATACTCTTTGTCTGGATTTGGTCTCTTGGCGGGCGAAATTGGATCCGATGGGACCAAAGGAGGGTTTTCCTCGCCGTATGTTTCATATGCAGGATTTGAATGGGATTGTGGGCCTTCTGGAGCTTTGTGGGAGGGTTGACCATCCTTTAGAGGTTCCTGAGTCCTTTTGTCCTTTCCTCTGGCGTTATATGAGTTTTTTCCTCTTTTAACTTTCTGCTAACCTTCTGCATCCTCTTTCCCAATGGGTTGGTTTTTGGGGCAATTCCTTTGAAAGTGACCATGCTCCTGACAGTTTCTGCATTTGAAGGGCAAATGCTCATAATCGAGTTTCTGAAAGTGGGTCCACGTTCCAATCGAAAGCTTGACTGCTTCAGGAAGCCCTGCCTCCAGGTCAACTTCCACACATATTCTGGCACAACTACACTGCCTGCGATTGTCAGCTCTGTCGATATACCTGCCAACTCCATTCCCTATCCTTTGCAGAGATTCAGAGTCCCAACAATGCATCAAGAGATTAGGTAATCTGACCCACACCGACACTTCTTTAGGCGTGTCCACCAGGGGGTCAAAATCCGGAGTCCATTTGTTCAGGTAAAGAGCCTGCGTGCCCATGAAATAGGGGCCATTCCTGAAAATTAGGTCCCGATCCTCTTCAGAAATAAATTCAAACACAAAAAACCCACACCCCACTGGGTAGAAAGTAACCCCATGCGCCAGGTTTGGTTTCCAGTTGCGCTGGATCCAATCGTCTGTGGTTTTGGAGGACGGCCATAGGCCCATGAACTATCCCACGAGCCCTCGTTGGGCCAGAGCCAGGGCGATCTTCATTGGTCTTTCTTCTGGCAATACGATTTCTGGGATATCCTCCAGTTTTTTAATGAATTTCGGGATCGTTGCAGCAACCGTTTTCTTCCCGCTGCTGCTGACCAGCCTGCTAAAGGCTTCTTTGTCCGGGATCAACGGAGGAGGGGCCGCCGCCCCACCCCCTAGCGTCGCCATGAAACCTCTCAGCCCACGCTCGAAGCTCAAACCCTAGATCGCTCACACTCTTACTCTAAGATGGCATTACAGGAACCAGAAGGCCAGATTACTTGTTCTCCCATCTTCTAGAGTTTTTACATAAAGGAAGGGGCCGCAATCTATACTAATCCTAAGATATCAATGATTTGGGCACCTCAAAACTAATCAAAGTGGACTAAATCAACTATAAATAAATCCTTGAAAAAAATTGACAAAGTCAAGGGAGTGCCCATAGATTCTAGCCTTGTTCTTGTTCCTGTACCCTCCATGCAAATTTCAAGAAAAAGGATGCACCTATCACCTTAATCAAGAAAAATGCTTAATGTTCCCAAAGTTTTGGCATAAATTGGGATCTCCATACAAAATAGACCATACATTAATGCACCTTGAGGCTAGGATCACTTGGTACATATAAGATAAACTCCCAAAATAATAAGGAGGTGGGTGCTTTAGATAGACGTTGTGATTCTTGGTCATCAAAAGAAGGTCATGTTTGCTTGGTTGTGATTCTTCGATTTTTTAGCGTGTGCTGTCTCTTTTCGCTAGTTGGCCATAGATTTCTTTCGTCGACTCTTCTCCGCCAACATCGACCCTCCACGACGCTCGCGGAGGTTACAGGGACTTCCTCCAGAAAATATGGAAGGAGATATCCCCTTTCCCCCTCATTCTACGGAGAAATCTCCTCAACAAAGTGAGGTTCAAAACACTACAA
>SNQJ01S0149248.1:0-15241 GCA_010110895.2 Picea sitchensis | reverse complement strand
CATCTTAATATCAAATTTCTTAAATATTAAAAATATATTATTTAAAATAAAAATAAGAAAGGTAATAACATTAATTTTTGGTTATGGAGTATGATATATAATTGTTTTTGTTTGACTAAGAACAAGGTTAATGGAAATATCTGAAAGGAGTGAAAGTTTACTTTTTTAAGAACCACCAACTGATTATTTTAAGGATGATTTTATTTGAATAACAATGATGAACCAACCATTAACCTTAGTAACCAATAATAAGTGTCCCCTCTACTAATTGACAATCTAGTTAGGATAAGTTTTTTGACTATATATAAATAAATATAATATTTTTATTTTAATATAAATTTAAAGTTTTTCTTTTTCTTTTTTTCTAATATATTGGATTGTAAAGCATCTGAACCCTTTGCCCAATAAGAAATCAACATATACTAATAAGCCATTTTAATTTATGATTTAAATAAGAAATCAATATATACTTATAAACCATTTTAATTTATGATTTATCTAAAACAATCTGGAAAAACTTATTTTTATCAAAATTAAACTGAACATAACATTCACAAATAATATAGTTTCATATTATTTTAGATTTTTAAAAGTTTAAATAACTTCATAAATCCTCAAAATTCCAAGGCACACAAATTATATCATTAAAACTTAGATCTATGAAACTAAGCTGGATACTTAAATTTCTGTTCAGTTCTGCCAAAAAAAAAAAACCTAAACTATAATGGATACTTAAATTTCTGCCAAAAATAGTAGACAAGAGTAAAACAGCTTTGTCAACGTTTTCACTGAAGTCCGTGAGACTTCAATTGATGTATCAAACTATGCTGGATACTTAATTTTCTGTTAAGTTTATGCTTAAAAAAAAAAATAGGTTTTAGTTTAAATGTTTTATCAAATAATTTTTTTTTTTGATATTTTAAGGATCTTTATTTAAAATCTAGTAAAAATTTGTTATATTGATTATTTTTGTATAATAGAAAAAATTTATTAGTTTTTCAACATACCGAATCTATTTTTACATTTAAAAATGAATTTAAACAACAAAAAATAACCATTTCCTGTAAAAAAAAATCATTTCTTAAAATAATTAAACAACCCAAAAAACTAGACCAGAGTAAAACAGCTTTGTCAACGTTTCCACCGAAGTGGGTGAGACTTCAATTGACTACTCTGAATACATGTCCTCGAGGTTTCTGCTGAAGTCAGAGAGATTTCAATTGATAACTGTGGGTACTATGTCCATAGGACCGTATCTGATGAAGTCACAGACTTCAGTTAATTTCAATGACGTGCATAAATAAATTGATCTGCCTTCTTGGAACTAATAAATTACTTAAATTTCTGTTAAGTTTTTGCCAAAAACTAGACAAGAGTAAAACAGCTTTGTCAACGTTTCCACTGAAGTCGGTGAGACTTCAATTGACTACTCTGAATACATGTCCTCGGGGTTTCTGGTGAAGTCAGTGAGATTTCAATTGATTACTGTGGGCACTATGTCCATAGGACCTTATCTGATGAAGTCACGGACTGCAGTTAATTTCAATGACGTGCATAAATAAATTGATCTGCCTGCTTGGAACTAATATATTCTTTTTTTAATGACACTCTTTCATTCCTCCAAGATCAATGAGGTTCTTTATTAATTAACGTCGTCCAAACTTTAAGGTTAAACCTTTTTTCTCGGAAAGTGGAAAGTAGCCCATCATCCAGCTCTTATTTTCTAGATAGTGACTGTGTTTAGTCTGGTCTCTACATTGTGTTGAGTGTTTGCGAGGGTCAATCACTGGTCAAGACTGCTATCCATACCTTGCTTATTTATTATTTTTAAAAGGCCATTTATTTCACTATCACCACACTATCTACTACATTTTTTTTTTTTTATCAAAAAATCATTTTTTACTCCATACCATAATGGAAAAACACATTCTTCAAATGTTTATGACACACTACACATTATTAATATGATAACCCCTGATATAAAAAAAAACGACTCTGCAATGTCACTCACCTACCATATACTATAAATGGCACGCAGGTGTCACTCACTTATCATAATACTATAAATGGCACGCAGACCTAACCTAGAGCGGCATTGAATCATATATTAACATGGCATAGCAGCCTTCCATATAAGTGGCATTTACATAAGTGGCATTGAATCATATATTAATATGGCATAGCAGCCTATAATATAAGTGGCATTTAAAAAAAAAAAATTGAAAATATATTAATGATATTCTTCATATTATGAGGATGGGGAATAATAGAGAAAACATAATACTTACCTTCATAGACTTTTCAATTACGTGTACTCAAGGTTTCTAATAAATACTTACCTTCATAAACTTCAATTACTCTACGTAGGTGTCCTTAAGATTTCTGATAAAGTCGATAAAACTTCAATTGATTACTCTGGGCAATATGTCCATAGGACTGTATCTGATGAAGGCAGAGATATGTCCATAGGACTGTATCTGATTAAGGCATAGACTTCAATTGATTACTCTCTGCAACATTTCCATAAGGCTGTATCTGATGAAGGAAAAGACTTCAATTGATTACTCTGGGAAATATGTCCATAGGGCTGTATCTTATTAAGGCAGAGACCTCATAGGGCTGTATCTGATCAAGGCAGAGACCTCAATTGATTACTCTGGGCAATATGTCCATAGGGCTGTATCTGATGAAGGCAGAGACCTCAGTTAATTTCAATGACCTGCATAAATAAATTGGTGTGCTTATGGAAAACTAATCTCTCTGAAAGTAGATCAAGACCATCTTTCAAAAGATTAATAAAAAAATTCTAAGAAAGTAGAGTAATAGCATTCTAAGACTGACTAAATTTTTTTATCAATGACATTCTTACTAGATTCTATACTATAGTCATCCAATTCTTATTTAACTAAAGTAATTCAACTTTAAGGTAAACCTAGGGTACCAAATATACTTGTCATTTTAAAATCTTGATATAATATCTTTTTATATAAAACCTTGGAAAAACATAAAAGATTTATAACTATAACAAATCCTTCTGATATTTATATATCCTTAACATTAACCTTCTGATATTTATATATCCTTAACATTAACTCAACTTTAAGGTTATTTTCAAAAAACTGTCATTAGTTATTTCAGTTAATAAATATTAACTATTTTTAAAAAACCAATTAAATATTACAATAAATGTAAATCCCTTCTAATTATTAAGTTAAATTAGGATTGGGATTCAATATCCAATGTTTTTAAAAGATCAATTAAATTTTACAATTAATGTAAATCCTCCTAATTATGAAGTTAAATTACAATTGAGATTCAATATTCAGTGTTGAGATTTAAATCTCATTGGTTTTAGATATTACATATTAGTTTTGTTAACTTGTAGATATGGATATTAGGCATATGGTGAAGACTGTTCCATTTTTCTGTTGAAGTAAAAGATAAAACTTTTTCTAGTAACTGGACAATAATTGAGTTTAACTTTAACTATTACAACCATGTACTTGTAGATTTCTGAAGACAAAAGTAAAATTGTACTCTTACAAATCCCAAACAAATTATTAAAGTTTGATCTTATACAGTGTCCAATTAACCTGAGTAACATTGAGTAACATGATAATATAATTTGGAAAATGAATTTGACAGAGGATAACAAATCATTCCTCCCAATCATTCAAATTAAACCTAATAGCATAATGAGAGAAATAAATTTAGTAATGAATCATTCTTCCAACCACTCAAACTACTTAATTCACAAACATTAGATAAATTTATTTTGATATATATATATAGATTCAAAAAAAATTATTTATTCTTAACTATAAATTTATGCAAATGATAAGTTCAATTTAAAATAAACATTCAATTTGATTTGATTCAAGAAAGTAAATAGTAATCATTTGAAGAAGAAAAAATAATGACATCTTAATATTTTTCATTTGTGCTAAAAGAAACTATTAAAACTTAAAAAAAAAACTTCTATACAGTTCAGCATCTGATTTTTTTAGCATCTGATTTTTTTTTATGGATTCAAATAAGACATCACATCACTGGATGGTGTCCATTTTAATGCTTCATCTATCTCTGCATAGATGCACAGACAAATCTATTAAATAATTAAAACTTTAGATGCCTACTTCAAATAAAGTTTAAAAAAACTTTAAAGTACCAACTCAAATTAAATAAAAAAAATAAAAATTCAAATACAAATTTTTAAGCTACTGTAAGGATATGTAATTGCCACATTTAAATGATTAAATAGGATTAAACCGTGCAACCAAACATTTCATATTACCACAGACGAATTACCAAACATTTTATATTGGGAACACCTTTTCAACCAATACCTTTGGACCGTTTTCAGCCGCAGTTAACGACTGTGCTAGTAATACAAAACTTAAAAAAAATTAAATGCTTCAGTACTTCATTCCTACCCATTTACAATTCTACATAGTTGAATTTCTAACCACGTGGATATCTTATCAATCACTCCATTTGAAATTTTAGTTATTTGTGGCAATATGGGGTTTCACAAAACCCCATAACCATATGCAATTGGTCAAAAGTTCAATCAGAAAAAATGCTACGTACAAATTTGAACTTAAAAAATAGAAAAAAAAAACTCCAAATACCAACTTCAATGTGGTTTAGAGTTTGGGAAAGTGCACCTCAAGTCTTATGATCGAGACCAGCAGGATATAAACTTTTAATTTTGAATTCAATGCACCAACCTTGGTTCAATAACAAGTTTTTTAATCCAAGCCAGCATAATATTGTCAAAAATTTCTTACTGATTCCTTGTATTTCTTCCTATTGTCTAGCATTTTTCGTTCCATAATCTCAGAATCAATTTAAGAACGACAGCTTCAACACATTCCTTATTAAAAAATGATGTCAGTTATGTTTATATATTCAAACCCCAAGGAGAACTGACCGAAAAACTCATCTGGCAAATTTTTACATTAAATACACCATCACAACCTTTTTCTCTGAATGACAGTTGCACGCTGTAAAACGCTGAAGAAAATCTGGAGGGACATTAAAAATCGTGGTCCCTAGTTAAATTACACCAAGAGCCCATCTAATAAGAATAACCAGGCGTCCCGTCTATTGTTAGCGAGTTTCGTGAATAAATTAGGCATAGAATGAAAGTTTCTGGCACTCGAAAGGGACTGAGAAAACCAATGGCCGACCATAGTGACAAAAAGTCGCCTGCATCGACATGTTTTCAAACCTGCTACCGCCATCTATCGAAACCTGTTTGTAGACCATTTTTCTTCCCAAGCACCATATCACTACATAGCAATGTCAATATAGAAGCTTCCAATGTCCAAATTGCAAATTATGATTTTACTTAGTGTCCCTTTCCAGCTGACTGATTAAGATCGAAGGCTGTTATTATCACTGATCTACAACATACAAAAAATTGATATATCAAACCATTTTATTCATAGAACCAGTCCAACATAGGCCTTTTAAGCTTTCCATGGTGGTTATGATAACCCGGGGGGGTTTTGTCTTTCAGCGTGCAAGGAGTCACTCGGTAATCTTCCTTTTATTCGGTATAGATGGGGAAGAACTGGGACTGCTAACTGTATATTTAGCAGATGACTTCGGAGAATGTTCAGTACTAAAGCTAAAAGCTGCGTCCAGAACCCTATGAGGACTACCAGGTTGGGAGAAGCTGCTGCACGCCTTTCGCTTCCGGACAAGACCCTGTCCAAGCAATAACTGCAACAATTGATAACAGCATTGCAACGGTGCCTGCATTTTTAAATTAAACAAGAGCAGTCACTCACAATATTGATAGATTTTTATAATGCTTGAAATTAATGCAGAACAAATTTCCTCGTTCAATACTCTACTTTCATGTTTACTCACCTTCGCCACCTTTAAACCAGAAAGCAAGCGATTCTCGCATTCACTGATATTAACAACTTCCATTTCCCTGGCCACCCAGATCATAATGGCAGCAGCTACTACAGATGGCATAAACTTTAAAAGGCTGGTCTCTGCAACCAATAATTATGTTAGTATTTGAAGCTGCTCCTACATATGACATAAATGCTAAAAATCTCTTCGCCACTAGCTATTTGGACACCCCTCACTGGTATAAGGACTATGATATGTTAAAACATATATGCTATGTAGAACTAGACATCAGAACTAATTTGAGATGGCACAAAGTCCTACAAACTATTCCAACTATTTCAAATGGCTTACCACTGCGCTGTTTATTTGAAGCTGCTCCTACATATGACATAAATGCTAAAACTCTCTTCGCCACTAGCTATTTGGACACCCCTCACTGGTATAAGGACTATGAATATGTTAAAACATCTATGCTATGTAGAACTAGACATCAGAACTAATTTGATTTGAGATGGCACGAAGTCCTACAAACTATTCCAACTATTTCAAATGGCTTACCACTGCGCTGTTTATTAGTCTCTCTTAACCATACACTAGCTCACTAAAGAAGTTCGACAAAACAAGTACACATTCACTAGCAACAGTAGAAGAGCAACTACCTTTACAGCCACTCCATTGGTACAAGGATTATGCTATGTTGGAGACACTCCATTGATACAACGATTATGCTATGTTGGAGTTCCTATGTTGTAGAAAACTAGACCTGGTTGTGATAGCACACAAGAGAAGAGGAGAGTTCTATAAGTCATAGAATATTTTCCAACTATTTCAAACCACAAAAACACAAGTGCCACATTTTTTTATCATTCACATTTATTCACACACCTGCTTGCCTACATAATAAGTTTAACCAATAAAACCACCAAACACAAGTGCCACATTTTTTATCATTCACATTTATTCATCGCCTACATAATAAGTTTAACCAATAAGTAAGGTCATGCAAGAATACATATTCATCAGCAACCAGTAAACATTATGTTAGTAGAAAGGCCACTCCCTCTATATACACCCTCACCATATACTAAACTTCTATACTGCCTACCACTGAACCTCAAAACCATTGTAAAATAACATACAAGATATAATCAGCAATCAGTAAACATTATATTAGTAGAAAGGCCACTCCCTCTATATACACCCTCACTAATACAAGGATTATAGTATACTAAACTTATATACTGCCTACCACTGAACCTCAAAACCATTGTAAAATAACATACAAGATATAAGTAAATATTATGTTAGTAGAAACGCCACTCCTCTATATACACCCTCACTAATACAAGGATTATGGTATACTAAACTTCTATACTGCCTACCACTGAACCTCAAAACCATTGTAAAAACATACAAGATATACTGCATACACTGAACCTCAAAACCATTGTAAAATAACATACAAGAAGAAAGGAAGGTATTCAAGTCACCACTAAACCTCAAAACCATTGTAAAATAACATACAAGAAGAAAGGAAGGTATTCAAGTCACCGCTAAACCTCAAAACCATTGTAAAATAGCATACAAGAGGAAAGAAAGGTATTCAAGTCCTGGCAAATACTCTAAATGGCCAAACACCCAGTAAATACTCTAAATGTATGCAAGCTGCTTTGATTTGATTACAGCAGCACATATTAAGTCAATGGTGGTGTATACTCTAAATGGCCATCAAATCAAATCAAATCAAAGCAGCACATTTAAATGGCCAAACACCCAGTAAATACTCTAAATGTATTTACTTACCTTTGTTACCTTTGACTAAATGTATTTGCATACCTTTCTTCCCTGGACTCTGTAACAAAGGTAAGTAAATACATGTATGTAAACATGCATACCTTTAACCGTGCAAAGAGCAAGCTCAGAGGATCGTATTATAAACGCCCCGTGAAGCTGCTTCTCTAAACCTAATATGTGGCCGCCATGTTCTATATACGAAAGAGGAGTCACTGCCTTCATCCGGGCCGCCATGTTCTATATACGAAAGAGGAGTCACTGCCTTCATCCGCCATTTCAGTGCACTCAGCAAAAGCAGCTCCATTCTTTGAATAGTCCGCGGTTCGAATGCATGTTCGGCTTCCCCTACCTGTAAACACAAAATAAGACCGCCATTTTCAAACACGAGCAGGAGCCACAGTGACATTCAATTCATAATTACAATCATAACCTGAAGGGCAAGAAGCAGAGGAACTTGGCGTTCTTCCATCTTGGCTGCCAGAGACAAGCAGGCGACCGATGCTAGTTGTATTGCCCACGACTTCCATTGCTGTAAACACAACAACATTCAAGCTGTTTACAACCATCTTGAATGGAAGATCATCTGAGAGATGATATGTTCATAAATGTTTTAGTCTTAGTGATAGAACCCAAAAATATCAGAAGCTCTTATCAACTACCTGAACTTCTGTACAGGAAAGAAAACGATCAAGGTAGTTTGCAGCCAGCAGGGCTGTTTCTGGAAGAAAACAGTAATGCGCCTGAACCTGCATTCATTCACAGAAGTTCAAAGCATTCAACGTCAAGTTTTTACATCTGGGCATTGAGATTTTGGATGAATGGATAGCTCTTTTACCTTCAAAATCCAGGAGACAGCTTTTTGGCGAGCTCTGGCATCGCCATTGTTAACCTCGAGCCTCTTGACATAGTCCGTTTGAGGAGTATACAGTGATTCTTTGCCAACAAGGATGGATAATTCTCCGTCCTCAACATCATCCCCTGCGTGGTTGTGATTATTGAGCACTGGCGGTGCATCGTGAGAAGCGGAAAAGCCATATTGATCAGTACAGTAAGGATGGTAAGTGCAATGAATGCTGTGAGAAGCCATGACTGACTCTCGTATGAGCCTTACGACCGCCAATGTTGGTTGAGGATATCGAAGTCCCGACGGCTTATCCACCACCCGCCGCAGCATTCAATGCTGCGTAGCAGGGTGGACACTTCTCGCCTGAATCCTCGGCCATACCAAGCAATCTATCAACCGCCATTTTGCTCTTCCTTCATTTTTATTCGGCACTTCACCCATACCCACCCATGAGTCTCGAAATTAGCAACCAGTGGTCATGAGCAATATATGAGTCTGTTGACGCGTATTTTTTTTATTATCTAGTAGTCTGCTGCCTATTTATAGAGGCATTTCTCTAAAGATAGGCTTATAAATGATTTTAGTTTTGGGGTCGAAATACAATTTTGAAAAATCGATGGTAATTACTATAATAATAATAACTTAAAAAATAAGAAGCATGTAAATAATATGGTTTATGATCTAAAATTACATGATATGGTTTATGATTTAAAATTACATTTGGGAGGAGTGAAATTACATTTGGTAGGAGTCAAAGCCTGCCCTCTTACTGATTATTAGTATGTTATTTTAGGTGGCGTATAGCAGCTAGTGATGGTTGCCTCAAACAGTGATTTAAACAAAATATGTTTTATGTTATTATTATAAGTTAGGTAAATTTTATAGTTTGTTGGTATTAAATATAATATTTTATATAAATAATATTACATATAAATATAAAATTATAGTAATCAAAACACATTATTTATTGGAAAAAGAAGAATATAAAGTATTTTTTTTAAGATATATATCAAATACAAAATATGTAATTTTTTTTTTCTATATATATAGAAAGATATAATTCATTGCAAAGGATATAGTTCATCCCGTACTAATATGTAAACTATCGTTGAACAACTTGTCACAATAGATTTCAGATTTATTATCTCCAATTTATTGTTCAAATTAATGAAATAACTAAAATACGAAATTGAAAACTCAACTAGAAGGTAAAGCATATGCTCTATTATCTTTTCTTCATTAATGAAATGCAAATACAAAGAAAGAAACACCCACTATGGAGTCTCTTTTGACACTATGGCTTAAATGGCTACTACATAATCATCTTCCTCATTTGTTATGCTCTCAAATCCCACTCCTAGATTATCTACTTAATTATGTAACAAGTACAATACTAAAAGAATAGAACCCCTTTCTCCTCCTAGTGGCCTACTATTTAACATAGCCTATAGTCGTCTAGGGTTAGGGGTTTTGCATGTCTCAACCCTCAATTAGTGTTAAGTTTTGGACCTTCTATAATCTCCTTGAAAGTCCACACGTGGCTAGCCCCACGTGTGTGAGTAATTGGGGCTAACGTGGCCTCCACTCTATACCATGGTGGTCAACAAAGTAGGTCAACTTGCGAGAGGCATAACTTCCTCATATGAGCTCTAATTGACGTGATTTTCACACTATTGAAAAGGTCTTGGTGTGTAGAATAACATTGAGGGACTATGAGCTATGCACACAAATTTTTGACCCCAAAAAGTGTCGTTTGATGTCTCAAAATGGCTCTAGAAGGTTTTGGACTCTAAATCTCCAAATTGAGACTTGCTGCTAAAATGGGCCCAACAAGTCAATTCCTCTAAATTTTCCATCCAAAAAGTACCAACATAGATGAAAAATTATATAATTATCAAATTTGGATAATACCTCTCCATTTTGGGAAGCTTTTAGTCCCCAAAAGATTTTACTAAATGAGGTGAAGAAAATTATCATCTACCTTCTCCTTGGAGTACCATTTTTCCCTTCATAGAAGTTGTCCTTTCAACCTGATCTACCAAAGGTCATGCTACCCCCATTTAGTAGTTCTGGACTTCTTATGCAAGACTGTATCTTCTGCCAACTCTACCTGAGCTTCTAGCACTAAGTCCTCTATGGTAAGTAGGACCTACTCCTCAGTTTCTTGATCCAACATGGAAGGCTCGTAGAGTTTTAGATTCTCTAAATTCACTACTGAGTAAATGTTCATATATGAGAGTAGATTGAGTCTATAGGCATTGTTAGTCACCTTCTCCAATACCTCAAAAGGACTATACCACAAAGCCTTGATCTTCTTACTAGGACCTTGTAGCCTTTATTTATTTAGTTGCAACCATACTATATCTCCCACCTTGAATGTTTTGTTATATATGTGTTGATCATGTCTAGCCTTGTACCATTCTTGTAATTTCTTTAACATTTCTTGTACTTGCAAATGGATCTACCTATTCTTTTCAACAAATTTCTCAACTTCCAGTGCTTCTCCTATAATGTCTTCCCTCACTCCTCATTGTTGTCCATAGATAACATCTAATGGCGAAGGCGACAAATATCCAAAGCGAATTTCAAAAGGTGACTTACCAATAGAAGTATCGACTACTCTATTGTAAGAGTGTTGAATGTAGATCATATTTTCATCCTAAGTCTTTATATGCTTCTAATTGTAACCCCTCAAAAGTTGCACCAAAGTCTTGTTGACTACTTTTGTGTGCCCATCTATTTATGTATGGAATGTTGTAGACTTCTTCAACCCGATGTCCATATTTTCCCAAAGTGTCGTCTAAGAGGCACTAAGAAATCTAGTGTCCCTATTTGCTCCTTGGTATCCCAATGTGCACCCAAACACTAATACATTTGGCACATTTTCTAACAATGTTCTCATGAACGCATGTCTATCTTTCGATGAATCCAATTCCATGGGTTGCCAAAGGCCTTTCGTCGCACTACTGATGTCCCTATTCATCTTTCATATGTCTGACGTACCAAACTACCATGTGACAACTGTGGAGACATTTAACAAAACAAACTATTGTCACAACTTATCGTCCCAATTTTAACGAATCAGGATACCACGTGGCAATTTTCAGGAAGTCATCATCAGCCAAGTCCTTGTCATTTTACTGATGGCCTCGATTGTTACTGTGACATTGGCTTGCATAAAGACCGACAAAAAGTCGACGCGGGCGCCATTGAAATTGTGACCTTATGGTTGACTGCCTCCATCGAAGGGGTGACACTCTAGAGGGCACAATCTGTCGGCGGTCCAACAGTATAGCGTGGTAAATCAGTCGAAATGGTGAGGCTAGTGCAGACAATGTACGTTGGATCGATGATGAGTGGATCTCGAAGTCCGTCAGGGTTGAGACAGACATGCGAAAAGATTCCGTCAAAATACTAGTGTTGGTTCGACGATGAACCTGGACGTCAAAGATCCAACACCTATATAATAAAGTTGAAAAAAATGAAATTGATGTCGAACATTGAAAGTCGTGTTTATGATGCATTGGACATAGGGAGCAAATAAATGTGTTAGATTAACAAGTTGAAGAGGTTCAACTAGATGTAGATGACAATGTTCTCGATATATGATAATATAGACGATTAAGATTAGGGATTTTATTGTTGCTAATTCAATCTTGTTAAAGCCTCGACATCTAAAAATGCACACTCACACTTAAGAAATACATGTTTTTCTTTTAAACTGTAATTTATGGCCTTGTGGAAAATGCATTGTACTTCACAAAAAATGCACGCCCATGTCTTAAAACAACTCCAATTTGAGTGGTTCAAGTTGTTGAGGGTGTCTTAGACAATTTTACACATGTCTACATATTTGGTTTTGTGTTTGAAAACATAAATGTGGTTGTTGTGTAAAAGAGGAAAACTCTACTTTGTAAATTGGGAGACCAAAACAATAGAAAGTGACATAATGGAAATGTGCATCCATGCTTCTATATAGCTCCAAATTTAGTGATCTAAGTTTTGGGGTGAAGTTAATAACATTCTAAATCTATATATATTATCTAGAGTGCATTTTAAAATGACTAGGGACTTCTACCTTGAAACAAGATTCACGTTTTTTGTAAAATGGAGAGTAAAACCGTCTTATTGTAAAATGCATGCCTAAGACTCATATGCCCTCAAAATTGAGTGGTTCAAATTGTGGATTTTGGATTTTATCATTTTACATCTATTCATACTTTAGTTGTGCATTTGGAAACCAAAAACCCTCTGTTGTAGTTAAAATTTTCCTTGTAATGCAAAAATATGCATAAAGGGAAAAATGCATGAAAACAAGTCATGATGAAAAATGCACGTCCTAGGAAGAAAAATCCATGTATGGTGTTGGTAATTTACAAGTTACAAGTTACATGACTGTGGAATTGTTGTAAACCCAAAAGACAATATACTAGGGTGATTTGTGCCCAGAATTTAATAAAGGGTAGAAATATGCATGAACCTTTAGCATCTATGCACACGAACTAACTAAAATGGAAAAATGAATAACTACATGTGTCTATGAACTCAATGAGGTAGGAGCTTGTACAACCACATCACACATAGGCTAGTTGTTAGTTGCATTTCCATTGTGAAGACCTGCATAAATCATTAGAGAATAAAAATTTATGACTGAATAATAATTAAATAAATAAACATACATATCAACATGTACGAGACTCTAGAAAGACTAAAACGGAATACATGAATGAGCAAAATACTTATTTTTCTTTTAAACTGTAAGTTTTTGCATTTGTGCAAAATGCACATTGGGCTTAAAAAATGCACGCCCAGGTCTTAACACACCTGCAATTTGAGCAATTCAAGTTTTTGAGGTTGTCTTAGATAATTTTACACCTGTATACATAATTGGATTTTCATTTGCAAACATAAAAGTGGTTGTTGTGTAAAAGAGACAAATCTGCCTTGTAAATTGAGAGACCAAAACAGTAGAAAGTGACCTAATGGAAATGCACGTACATGCTTCTATATAGCTCCAAATTTAGTGATCTAAGATTTGGGGTGAAGTTAATAACATTCTAAATCTATATATTTCATGAAGAGTGCATTTTAAAATGACTAAGGACTTATACCTTGAACCAGGATTCAAGACTTTATGTAAAATGGGGGGTAGAATCGTCTTACTGTAAAATGCATGCCTAAGACTCATATGACTTCCAAATTGAGTGGTTCAAATTGTAAGTTTGAATTTTATCATTTTACATCTATTCATACTTTAGTTGTTCATTTTGAAACTGAAAATCATCTACTGTGCATACAGGCTAAAAGATGTCTTGTAAATGCAAACAAATGCATGAAAACGGGGCATGATGAAAAATACATGCCCTAAGAAGAAAAATCCATGTATGGTATTGGCAATTTACAAGTTACAAGTTACAAGTTACATGCCTGTGGATTTTTTGTAAACCCTAAAGATTGTATACTAGGGTGATTTGTGCCTAGAATTTAGTAAAGGGTTGAAATATACATGAATATTTGGCAATTGTGCACACAGACTAACTAAAGTGGAAAATGAGTACTAACTACTTGTGTCCATGAGCTCGATGAGGCAGGATCTTGTACAACCACATCGCACATAGTCTAATTGTTAGTTGTATTTCCATTGCAAAGACTTGCAGAAATCATCAGAGAATAAAAAGTTATATGATTGAATAATAATTAAATAAATAAATAGACATATCAACATTTATGAACCTCTAGAAAGACTAAAATGGAATACTTGAATGAGCCTCTCTTGGTTTTGAGAATAACTTATTCTTTACTGAACAGGGCCAACCACGTGAAGGTGGAAGCTCATTTTCCCTCCGCCCCCCTCCCCTTGCATCACTCTCAATTACCCATACTTAGTCTATCTACTGGAAAATAATTGAAAGTGGCATAGTATGATTCATGCATAGAAAGTAGCAAAACAAAATTTAAAGGTAAATGAAATAAAGAATGTGTGTAGATATGTGGTTTTGTACACACAAAACATAACATTCATCCATAAGAAGGTAGCAACAAACAATGTATATGTGATAAACAACATTTTTAAAAGATGACACTTACCCCATATCGTTGTATATCTTCCATCTAAAATCTGCATCTTTCTTTGTTCTCCTTCGTTGGTTCACACCTACCCAATGAAATAAGTTTCGTGTTTGTCTTTCTCACAACTTTTTTAATTGTCTCCCTTGGGTCCATGGATTCAAACAATTTGTCATTATTGCCCACATTGTCAACATCAGTTGTCGACAACTACATATATCAACAAAAAAAATAAGTTAATTCAATTATAAAAACAATAATAGAGGTTGGGTGAAATTATGGTGTCATCATCCATCTTATACAATATATCAACATCCATTTTCATTCATCTTCCTATGAACACCATTCATATGTGCATAATTTTTCCAAAGACATACCTTTGCTGAAAAAGCTCATCTATACCATATTTTCATCAAAGAAAAAAATTGTCATTCTTTATTCCATAAACATCCTAATATGTCATTTTTTCCCATAAAAATGTCATTCTTCATTCTGTAAATTCTATGTAAACCATTATAATGATGAACCATGAAGCCAAGAAGGACAAGTGATGATGAAATACCCAACAAATGAATATTTGTTTTTAAAACCAAGTCATTGTTTGTGTTTCCCTTATAGAACATAGTATAAGCATGTATAGAATAGAGTACAGACATGTATAGAACA
>SNQJ01S0149247.1:24692-38184 GCA_010110895.2 Picea sitchensis | reverse complement strand
CTAGTAGATACCCAATATAAGGGGAATTACCCATCTTTTCCTTAATTACTAAATTGTAATCAATTTTCCCCTAATTTCCCTTGAGGATTTTTTTTTTTAAATTACACGCATACCGGAATTTTACTTTTGTGCAATAATGTTTGGCACATACAAACCCAATGTTGTAACCACACTCTGATAATAATATAGAACATACCCGACCACCCCTGTTCTTGTTGGGATCATGGGGAACTGGAATCTTTCTCAATTTCCCCACTAAATTTACCCATAATAACCAACTCTAATACCAATATTATATTGTCTGACATATGATACAATTATGTAAACCTAATAACATGAAATCCATGCATAATTCATTTAAATATTCATAAATATAAAATGCAAAACTAATATGTAAACTTATAGCAATTAAAAACATAAATACATAGTTTAAACATCATAAAAACACATATAACTAGAACACGTATCTTTTGTGAAGAATTATACAATTGGTTGCAGATGTGGGTTGTTCCTCCCAGTCATAGGCTCTGTTACACTTGTTCTTTCTGCAACAAGCCACCCCTGAGATGGGGCTATGAGTCCACAACGACAAACACGTTCCTAAGGTCACTTGTAGTCCACTCTCTCAAGCCAATTACCCACTAATTTCACAATCTTCCCACTCATGCAACCATCCCAAATAACCGATTCTCTTTCCCCTTCATCCTGCACAACCCAGAGAAGTGGATCCCCTTCTCTACAATGAAATCCCTCGGGTTATCACACCCATTTCCTGGGCTCCAACATAAAATAGCCAATAAATATTAATGTTGGGACCTACGCGAATTATTAATAGGAATTTTCACAACAAAATTCCATGTAGACAATCTTAGCCTTTAGTTATAGGCTTTTCTCCCTCCCCCTTGCTTCTCAAATCATGCTAGAATCATGGTAGGATAATTAAAATAATGACGGTGAGAATAATCCTTAGGTTACCAAAAACAAGGAATAAGTATGAATGTTTTCAACTTGCCACTTGACACTCACAAAAATCCACCTAACTACCTTGTCCCATATCCCAAGGTTGATTTGTCATTTTTCATAGGTTAAGGTAAGACTCTTTGGTTACAATAGAATATATTATTTCCAAGATATGGCCTAGTTATCCCCCTCATCTCTCTCTCTCTTGTGGATTCATATCTCTCCCCCCCCCCATCATTTTAGTCTCTCTTGTCTCACAGTCAACAATGTATTTTTTATTAATAACTTTCATGTACATCATTCACATTACTTGGCACTCAGCCATACTATTCAGATCACAGCCTAATTAACATGTATACATTAAATTACATTCTAGGGATCAAAACTAGGGTGTTACAATATTCTACTTCATCTTTTCTTCTCACAATATCCCACTCCCTTGCTTTTCTAAACTATGGAACAATAATTAATAAAACAAGAATGGAACACCTTGCTTTCCTAGTATCCCAATATTTAATATGTCTTGATAGTCATCTAGGGTTATGGTTCAGGTTTTTTCATTCCTCGACTCTTGATTAGGATTAGGGTTTTGGACACTCTAGAATCTTCTTGAAATTCTACACATGATTATCTCAATACATGTGAGTAATGGGATTTGGCATGGCATCCACTCAATACCATGGTGTTCAAAAACATAGGTCAAGTTGCAAGAGGCATAAATTCCTCATACAAACTCTGATTGAGGTGATTTTTCCATCGTTGGAAAGTTATTGACATTTAGAACATGATCAGATGGTTTTGGAATTCATCCACAAGTTTTTGACACCAAAATAGCTGTTTAATTCCCCAAACAAGATCTAGAATGTTTAGGACCCCAAATCACCAAAATAGAACCTGCCCCTAAAATGGGCCATACAAATCAAAGCTCCAAAATTTTCACTCAAAAAGCACCAAAATATATGACAAATTATACAATGATCCATTTTGGATCAATACATCTATAGAACAGTTACATATCCAGTGATTTTCTAGAAGCATGAAAGATTCACGAATAATTCACATGCTTTTCACAAAATAATATTGATATTTGGTTAACAATTTAAGCTCAATTTGGGACATTTCTCAACTTTTATATAACTTATAATTATAAGGTTTCCTTAAAAAAAATTACTGTAATGATGTTAGGGATTCAAATTGTTCTACAATCAAGGCATACTAAAAGGCATTGGGTAAAAAATAACTAAAATGGTCTCAAAGTGTTCATTTTTTGTAGCTTCAGAAGGTATTTTCACTAGAGGCCAAGGTGTTAGGCATGTGGGTTTGGCATCAATTTTTACTTTCGTTTCAGTGAAATCAGCCTAGAAATGAGGCTAGGGTCTCATGGGAAAGTTGATGGGATTTGTGGTTTGTGTGGGGGTGACACACCCACAAAGAGGATTAAGGTATTCTAATTGATTATTCAGTTTAGAAAGGGATCCTAAAATTGTTCATTGGAATCCTATATGAAGGAGAGATGTCATTGTGATGTTAGATCATCATTGTGCATAATGGAGATAGCATAAATGAGTCTACAATTGTTCTAGGGGGCTTGGTGATTTTAGCAAAGGGGAATTATTCTAGGGGAGCAAATTTGGCCTAAGGTTGAGGACTCTCTATTTTATGTTCTTGGCAGGGAAAGGCACACCTCACATGTGGGAGAGAGAGACAATCTTAGAAGGAAAATATTGTATGAAGTGGAGCGATTCGTACGAAGTGTCCATAAACGTTTTTGCATGTACGTGAGTTGCAATGGGAACAATCACATACAAACATGGGTTATTGTAGTAATAGTCATGTAATCCACACAAGATCTTTGGGGCAGGGGAAAGTCCATAAAGAATGGCGTCAGGTGACCTCAACAGGTTTTACAGGTCGTCTGCAGTAGATTTGTGGGCATAGAATATTTCCAGGATATTGTTGAGGTTTGGCTTTTTGATTTGTATGGTTATTGGAGGACAAGGTTGTTCTTTGTTTTGGTGACTTTGGAGGACAAGGTTGTCCTCATATTTTTGGTGATATTGTATTGGATGGGAGGGTTAGTTTCACCCTCAATATTTCTAATGATAACAAGATTACATAACTGAAATTGTGTTTCATATGTGTTGATTATTCATCTAATATATTTTTTGTTTCCGCTGCATATGTTTTCATTCAATAATTTTCAATGTAGAATTGTTCAGTGATAACAACTAGGGTGTTTTTGTTGGTTCATTAGAAAAAAAAATCTCAGATCTGAAAATTAGTCACATAGATTTACATGTGAAAATTGACATGGTATCAGAGCTTCAGATTTGAGGAGAATGGGATCATCTTGAGACACATTGTTAGCTACAACACTAGAAGAGTGTTGTACTTTTTCCTATTCTTTTTCTTGCTCCGAGCAATTCAATATGGTAAATACATTGAAACTTGAGGATAGGCTGGAAGGGGAAACCAAATTTTGGGCTTCGAAATCAAAGGTTCTCCTTTTGTTGTAAGAGAATGACCTTAAGGAGTATGTTGAGGATGTGGTTCCTAGCTGACTGATCTAGTAGATTTGGCATTCCATAAGAAGAGGGAAGTGAAGGTCAAGCAAGTATTGCTAGAGTCTCTGAAGGACCACTTGATTTCTCACATTGTCAAGAAAGAAACTACCAAGGATATGTATGATTATTTGGTAGGTCTATACAAAACATGGATATAGACATGATGCTACACTTGAAACATCAACTTCAGATTGTTAGGATGATTTGTGAATACATAGTTGTCAGTTACCTTATGAATATTACTCAGATATGATATCATCTCACAACCATTGGTGAGACAGTGTAGGATGTTGATTTGGTGAATGTAGCCTTGAGAGGTCTTCCCAGTTCGTGGGAACCATTTGTGTAGGGGATATGTGCGGAAGACAAGTTACCAGACTTTGACAGATTATAGATAGATTGTATCCAGGAGAAGACTTGTTTGGTGTCTAGGGATGATTTGGATGGTCCAATGAAGAATGGAAGTGATGAGAATGAGGCCCTTGTATCCCACACTAGAAAGGTAAGAAGGGGTTCTCCCTATAAAGGAGGTATGTTAGGGAGAATGGATTCTCCTGAGAGAGAAGCATCACTAGAGCCAAGACATAAGAAATACCTTAGCAGGTTCAGGTGCTTTGAGTGACATGAATTTGGCCACTATGCTTCAGAGTGTCCACTCTAAAGGGGAAGAGGAATAAGGCAACAAGAATCAACAATAGAGTTTGATGAGGTCGTAGAAAAGTTCCAAAGAGAGATCATATTGGTCTATGGCCTTTTAGGGACTATCTCCAATAGGGAGAGATGGTTGGTGGATAGCATAGAATCTTTCCATATGACAGGTGCATGATATTTGTATGACACTCTCACAAATACTGACTCATGCTTATGTGTAGAGCTTGGTACAAGAGCCAAGCATTTAGTACGAGGATCTAGTACAATATCATTTTGATTGGAGTCAGGAGAGATATTGAGGGTGTTAAATGTGTTGTGTGTGCTAGAACTCAGGAGGGATGTCCTCTCAGTCTTGAATATTGAGAGGAAGGGCTATCATATATTTTTTAGAGATGTACATGTATTTTTTGTACCCATATGGTCTAGCTTCATATCAACAGTAGCTATTGTAGTCAGAGAGGGAAACATATATAGGATGAGGGGCCAACCTATGAGTGTTGTGGCTAGCAGGAGTAGAGAGACAGATGAGGAGGAGCAGGTGGCTCCACTAGTGGTGAGGAAGGAAACCCTGCTGATGAAAATGAATGGCCTTATCCTAATACCAACATTTTCAAAGTTTTCCTGGCTAGAGAAAAAAAGTCAGGATTATCACAATGTGTTTATAGCGCCTTTTACAAAAAATTCAACTAATCCTCAAGAAATATATCCTTGGAATTATTGTTGTCTTTTTTAATTGTAGTGTGTCAAAGAAAATAAAATATTTATAACAAAAAATATTTTTGAAAATTTTGAAGTAGCTTTAGAAATAAAAATATGATATAAGATTACACGGAAACTCAAATGAAACTTCAAAACCATCCAAAGATTTTATTTATTCAAATCTGAAAAACAATCGACAACATTCTTCATACCCAAAATGTAAGGACCATAATGAGATTTAGTAGTCAAAGATGGTATATTACATCATACATAGACTATTGGTATCTTTAAGTGAAACCAAGTCTGAAACAAAGATGAAATGACATGCCACAAATGTCACTACCTTGACTCTGCACCAAATCCTTAATCAATAATGAAAACTAATCCATAAATCTGATAAGAAACCACAAACTATCAAATATAGGTGATCAACCTTATGAAGTGTATATCAACAAATTAATACTTATTGGTTCTCCTTATTTCCACCTTCAATAGGATCCTGCTATAAACAAGAAGTTATTTGCACTCATGTATTTGAGAGATGAATTAAATAGTAAAGTAATATCACTTAAGAAGCAAGATAATACCTTATCATAGTTTTTCTTTCTATCACTACCTCCTTTTGCTTGTCCATTTAAATATTCTTTTATTTCTCCAAAATAAGTTTGAGAAGTTCAACTACTTTTAGTTAAATCATTAGCTAATTTTATTTAATGAGGAAAACTCATAATTGAATAATAATAATATTTAATGATCAAGATAAAATAAATACTAACTAATAGGTGGGGTCCTCCTAATGACCTTTTTAACTTTTAACATATTCCCCTTTGTTTCTCCTTTTAAAAATAAACATAAATTAAAGTCATCCAACATCCATTAAATTATCAACATAGCACATATCCCAATCAACTCATAGAAATACTTATAAACATCCTTGTGACTCTCCAATGATAAACATATTTATTGAAATAAAATATATCATATTTATGTTCAAGTTTGAGTTGTCATAAATATGTAAAATAAATATACCATCACCTGCCTCAAAATAATACTTCTACGAAAATATCCAAAAATGATGAATAATCAACTTGTCCAAAGCATACCATTGTCTAGAAAATAATAAGCATAACTGACCTCAACGGTAAAACCATCATAATAATACTTATAATAATAAAACCATCAGAAGTCATATTTTTTTATGTGAGGCATCCTACCTTTGTTTACTTTCCTGTGGCTTTATGAATTCCAAACCTTCATTAACTGGTTCTTTAAATATTGTTGTTGATGCTTCCACATGCATGTTCTCAAAGGAAATGTGTTTTCTTTAATTTTTTGGATGCTTAGCATGAGAGGAGACTGAATGTAAATAAGTTATTGATTGAATAGAATTGACAGACTAGGAAGATCGTTTGCCTTTTCTAGGCTCAAGATCCTGAATTTTAGATTTAAGCTTCTTTAATGGTTGAGTAGAATGGGCATGAGAAGCTTCTGATGAAATATGGAGGACATATCACTTTGGAGGATGTGGAGGTAATGACAATGAAGTTGTAGGACATCCTTGGGCTTGATGTTGAGGAGGATTAATAATATATCTTCGAACACATATAAAGTCAAATTATTTGTTCACAATCTCTTCTTAACTTCCCTGTCAAATCTATATCCACCTATTCCAATCATTTATTTTCAAAAATTAACCATGCATCAGGGGGAAAAATTTGAATTAAAATGAATATGGAATTTGGGAGGTGGGGATAACTCATGAAAAGTGAAAATATAGAGGAATTGGCCTTGAGCAATAAAATTTGAATTTTTCAAATATAACCAACCTATAAGATACTCTTTCAAAATATGACCATAACCATATTTATATCCCCATCATAATATTTTTTTTTTCCAATATCAATACCAATTTATTAGGAAATATTTAATTTCATAACACAGGAGGAAAGATAAATGAATATTTGAAATGATATATGAATTTGGGAAAGAGGGAATAGCTTATGAAAAGTGATAACATGAGGGAATTGATCATGTGTATACGAAAGAAAACATTGAAATCCTAAAAACACATATTATTCCTTTTTAATATTCAAGCCATGAGAAACAATAACTATAGTTGCAAACATATGCCAACCTCATTTGAACCCTTCTTCAATATTAATATTTAGGGAATGCACATAACTTATATCACCGGTGTCTAATCATTTAATCAAAAGATGATGATCGAAATTATTTATCACTACAAACGTAGTAATATATCTCTTTCAATTCCAAACATGTTGCTCAATAGATCTCTTTAAATACAAGTTGTTATGATCATTCTTAAAAGTTAGGGTTTGAAAATGAAAATATTCATTTTTTTCAATATTGACATGAATCATTTCCATAATAGTGAATCTGGTCGAAGAAGGTGTTCAACATTCTCACCATTTTGAGTTTCCAATATATCAGATATTGCTTTCAAGACAATTTCCATCACATCCTAAAAAACAATTGATGCATATTAAATTGGACGTCTTCCAAAATAGCCAGGGATTGAAACTAATGACACTCATTTCATCATAGCTGGGAACTTATCGTTGTATTTAAATAACAATAGGGTTTCCAAATTGGATATGTGAAAAACTCTTCTTGTAAGACCAAAACATATTCTTTAACTTGCAAGGATGTGAAACCATAGTGTTTATCAACAAATAGACTTTATCCTCTGACATCAACCAAACAAAGCGATAAGATATTTTTTTTTTTAAGATTGGGTTTGAAACCGCACTGAACATTTCCCGTTGGTATGATAATAACTGAATCATGACTTGAGAAAACATTTTCAAAACACAAGGGCACAACCCAACAAAGATATGAAAAACCCATAACCCTGATTCCAAGCAGAGGATACTCCAATACAACATAGGATTTACTGAAGAAAAATGTTACTTATCAAGATGGCAAGAGGATTTAATGGAAACTAATAATGAAAGGGAAAAATCGAGGAGTGAACACTTTTTATTTTAAACAAAATACAAACACTCCTTTATGTTGACATTATACTGAGGTCGCAAACCCAATTTTCACTATAAAATAATGTCGAGGAAGAACAATCCTGAAGACAGATTGAAAAGACTAGCAAGATTTCACAATCTTTGATGAATACTAACCAAAGAAACAAACAGAGGAGTATTCCAAGATTTTCATTTTCAGGAAGGAAGAAACAAAATGGTAGGACAAAATCACAAGCAATCAACATGCTCATTCACAATCAAACATAGCTCCTTCTAAATTATCATTGCAAAAAAAATTGGCATGCATTTGATGGGTATAAGTTATAGTAACATACCTTCACTAACACTTATTTTTCTATTGAAAAAAACAAGTTTCACTGTTAAATAGACATGACCATGGGTCAAACAGAACAATCTTTCCAGAGCTCAATTCCAAAACTAACAAAGTGAAAATTCCAGAATGTTCAAGGTGGTAACCTCAATGAAAACACATGTCTCATGCATTCAATTCACGGGGCCTCACGTTGCCTCGACATTTACTCCTTTCCAAATCATACTTCCACTAATCAACCACTACGAATAGAAATACAACTTACCATGTCACGTATTCAACGTTTCACATTCTTCACATCCATGCCAGCAAAATTTTAAATGACTTTTGTAATGGTGGCCATTTCAACATCGTATTCAATTAACCCACATGCAATTGACAATTTTATGATGCGGTGATATTTATTTGTCACAATAAATGCTTAAGGCAAGTTCAAATTATACCATCAAGATGTATGAAATCAATATGAAAGAATACAATACACCACATGCATTACGTTGGAAATAAATTTCCACTTTTTAAACTTCATCATACCACCTTAACATATAAGAAATACCTAATATATATATTCAAGCCCGAGAATGTCATAGAACATGTAAGTTCAGGTTATAATGTTTAATTAGCACATCATTTTGGATCATTGTGGTATATCAACCAAACCTTTTAAAGTAAAGACCACCGCAGAAATTTGAACTTGAATCTGCACTTTCTATGAGGACCTCAATATAATACCAACCTTTCAAAACAACGATTATTAGGACACATTTTGATAGGATGACCATGAAATGTTTTTTCCATATCATGGAAAACAAATATATGTTTCAACCACAATATATTGGAAAAACCCAAACGAATAATCAATATGCAGCAAGATACCTCCAATAACTGTAGTAAAATCAAGTTCTATCATTAACTCTTATAACCAGGGGATTGTCAATTTCTTGTTTTTGCTAGGGGGTCCCACCTATAGTTAAGTATTTATAAATAATAAAAAATTAAAAAACAATGTCTTTCAATCATTGGCAGGCTTGGTGTCTTAGTTGGTGATTTTATGAGTCAACATTTGGCGACTCTGCAGGGTAGACAATTTATGAATTGGATAAAACCAAGAATCTTTGGTTTTGCTTGTGTCAAATTTATAGAACTGTCAACATTTCTCTAATATAATCTTGAAAAATACAATATGGAGGGAATAACAGGAAAGAAGAAGTGGTAATAACTATCACTTCATGTATTAGCAAAAATTCTGTAGGTTTGGCAATTGCTACATAAGTAGTATTACGAACCCAAGAAGATCATTTCTCTCTTTATTCTCTCGTAGATTTCACAAGATCAATATAATGTGCAGTTGACATGACAAAGCAAATGGACTTACAAATAAAGCAAGAAAAATGTTAAAATAGAATTGAATAAAAAATGATAAAGAAAGGAAAATCAGTTGAGCAATAAGAAAACAATAATTGAGGAAAAAGGAGTATATACAAGGGACTATGAAATATATACAAGAATAATTAAAAATATTCAATCAAATCAATTTGGCTCAACACAATGCTTCATATGTGAGCCATTAGTTGTAAACGAAAACATTCGCTCTTCCATGTCGTTAAGTAAATAAGATTTGTTACCTATGACAGAGGTGATTTTATATGGACCTAGCCACAACTTCTGAAGCTTGGAGTGCTTTCCCTTTTCAGCTTGAGAAACATCCCAAAGCAATACCTTGACATTAACCTTGAAAATGACATATTTATATTTTTTATCAAAATATTTCTTAATTGTTTGTTTCCTTTTCCTTAAATTTTCTAAAGAATGATTTCTTTGTTCTTCTATGGCAAGAAAATCATTAATTCTTTGGGAAATATATGATGAATTTAATTCTTCATCCTGTAATGCCAACCTAAGTGGGGTAAGTTCCAAGTCTACAGGAATGATGGCTTCCTATCCATATAAGAATTGAAAAGGGGTGTGGCCAGTGCTAGACTTGGTGGTGCTTCTATCTTCCCAACGAGTGTAAATAAGTAGTGTGTGCCATTGACAAGGCTTATCATCTATTATTCTCTTCAAAATTTTGATCAAATTCTTATTAGTAGACTTAGCCTGCCCATTTCCTTACAAATAATAGGTAGAAGAAGTGAAGTGTTTCACACCAAATTTGCTAAGAAATTAAGTGATTTTCAAAGAAATAAATGATGGGACACTATATGAAACAATTGCAAGAGGAAGACCAAAACGGGATAAAATATTTGATTCCAGAAAGGATATTACCTATTCATCTTGTGCATGTTTAGGTGGTACAACTTCAGTCCATTTGGTGAAGTAGTTTGTAGCTGTGAGTATAAATATGTGTCCTACAGAAGATGGAGGATTTATGGGACCAATGAAATCTAAACCCCATTTAGAAAATGGAAAACTTGGAAGAATAGGTTGCAGAGGCATAGAAAAAATTTGCCCCCTACCAGTGAATTTTTGACATTTATCACAGGCCCTTGTGAATTTAAAAGAATATCTAAAAATAAAAGACCAGTAATACCCTGTTCTTAGAATTTTGAAGGAAGTACTATTTGCTGCAAAATGACCACCAATGTGTAAATTTGAGTCTGTTGATTCATGTATCCATTTCAAGATTTTCTTAGCTGTAACATCATCAATACATCATAATAACAACCCATCAACGGATCTTCAAAATAAGGAATTTACCATAATTATATATTTGGAGGCTTCGAGACGTAACATCCTTCGTTGATGAGATTCTGAGTAATCAGGAAACTTTTGATATTGTAAGTAATAAATTATTTCCTTATAACAAGGATTCTCAACGAAGTTGATATTTTATTTTTCGATAAAGAAAAGAATTGACACGGCATTTTCATTTTCTTCAGAAGAGTCACTTAGTTAAGGATGTTGAGCCAAGTGAAGTGCTAAGTCACGTCCCTTAATAGTATTAGAATTAGTAATCGTTAAATCATGTTCTTGAATATTTGCAAGCCAATGCGCAAGTTTTCCAGAAAGGTGAGTCTGTGAAAGAAAAAACTTGACACCAGGTAAAGGGACTTTTAACCTATGCGTTCTTGCCAAGGAAAAAGTGGCGAAATATATCTATAGAATTAACAAGAGAGAGAATCTTTTTCAATAAAAGAGTACTTGATTTCATCGTTAGTAAATATTTGACTCATATAGGCTACAAGTTGTTCATTATTTTGATCATATTTTTGCAGAAGGACAACATAACTTGCCTCTTCTGTTGAGTTCATATAAATGATAAATTCTTTATTAAAATCCGGCTTTGCCAAGACTGGCACTGAAATGATTGCCTTCTTAACCCCTTAAAAATATTTTCCGACATCCTTCGTCCAAGAGAAATATTGATCCAGTTTCAACATGTTATGAGTAGGCTTAACCATCACAACAAAATTAGGAACAATGCTTCTAACAAAATTTATCCTACCCATGAAAAATTGGATTTCCTTTTTAGATGTGGGAGCTAGAAGATTTAATATTGCGCTAACTCTTCTAGGATCTATTCTAATCCTAGAATTTGAAACAATGTGACCAAGGAGTTTACCTTGAGTAATGCCAAAAACAGACTTTTTAGGATTTACGAACATAACAAATTTTATACATTGTAAAAAGAATTTCTTATTATGATCAAAGTGATCTGATCAGTTTTTTGAATAAATAGTTAAATCATCAAGATATACTTGAATAATCTTATCAATGACATCATTGAAAGTTATTCACATAGCTCTTTGAAAAGTGGCACCTGCATTAGATAATCCAAAAGGGATACGTTCATAAGAAAAAGTTCCCCAACGAGTATTGAATGGGGTTTTGTATTTATCAGTCATCTAACTCTTATTTGATTGTAAGTAGAAAAACCATCGAGTAAGGTCATCATTTGAGATCCAACAACTTGCTGCAAATTTAATTCCATATTAGGGAAGGGAAAATTATCTTTAACACTAGCTATGTTTAGTGCCCAAAAATCCACACACAATCTGATTTTTCCAGTATTGTTTCTTACAGGAACAAGATTATATACCCATTCTGAATATTTAACTAGGAAGATCATATGAGAATTCAACAATTTTTCCACTTCCTTTCTAATGGTAGATTCAAGTGTGGGATTAACATGTATTTGTTTCTGCCTAACCAGTTTTTCTTATTTATTAATTGGAATATCATGTTGGATAATACTATGATTGAAACCATGAAGATCCTCATAGTACCAGGAAAAAACATCCTTAAAATTACAGAATAAATCCTTGAATTTAGCCTTTTCTTCTTCAGAACATTGAGCTCCAACTTTTAAAACTTTTGGTTGTTCAGGAATTCCAATGTTAAAGGGAATCAAATCCCCTATTTTTCTCTTTGTCTCCTCTCCTTTCTTATCATCATGGATTCCAGCATCACTCGTTGAAAATGAGTTCTCGAAAGGATTCACACCTTTAGGAAATTTATAATCTTCAAGAGAAATTATTTCCTTAGGCTTATAGAGCTCATTTTGCAAGAAATCATATATGCTTTCATCATCAGGAAATCCCTGCCAAGATTCCACATTGTTAGGAAGATGAAGTCTACATAAGGACGAGAATGTACAATTAGGTCTTTGATGAAGTAAATGTTGGATCATGTTGTCATTGATGCCAACGGTTTGATTTATTGATGTCATTGATTGATGTCAAGAGGATATTATTGGATCAATGGTTTGATTGATTGATGTCATTGATTGATGTCAAGTGATTGATTGATGATTGATGTAATGTAATATGTATTTCCCTTGATAAGAATGCATAGATGAATATGGATCAATGAGTTATCATTGACATGATGAAGATGGATCAATGAGTTGTCATTGATACATGATGCATAGTTGGATTGATCTTATCATGGTTGATAAGGTGCATAAATGGATGAAATCCAAAGTGGTCCCCTTATGGTGATAGCCATCATGGGAAGACGCTTTGTGGATTGAATTATCCTAGAAGAATGGTTGGAGGACCCATGCTTCTATGTGGAATAATGAGATGAAGATCAATGAAGTTGTTGGTGAAACTATCCTAGATGGATAGTACTTGTCATTCCATTTTTGGTGGTATGTGGAATGTCACATAACTCCTCATGGTTTGAGAGTTATGGCCTTACAAAGTTGGAGAACCCCCATATGAAGGCTTGAAGCCCCCAAGGTCAAAGAAGTCAAAGTGACCTAAAAGAAGAAATCATTTTTTAAATGATAAAGTAAAGTGACAAAGTCAAGGTGGATTATTTAAATAATAAAGAGAAGTGACAAAATC
>SNQJ01S0149247.1:0-23439 GCA_010110895.2 Picea sitchensis | reverse complement strand
GGAAGATAATGTTGCAAAACAACCATCTACACAAGGCAAAGAAAATTTCAAAAGAACAAAGAAAGAAATACATCAAGAAGCTATCTTTGGAAGACCAAAGAAAAGGTATGAAATTATTTTTCATGGGCATTGTTATTCATGTAATGGATATGGTCACAAATCTTTTGATTGTAGATCTTATGAAAGGAGATATAATGGAATATTCTATAACACCATGAGGTGTTGGAGATGTTATCAAGTAGGACATATTGTTTTTCACTGTAATAGCATGAGATGCTACAACTGTAGTGGATTTGGCCACAAATCCTAGGAGTGCTGGAACACAAGAAGAAATTCCATGATGAGGACTTCACATAGCATGGCTAGAAGAAGGAATGAAGTAAGAAAGGGAGACATGTTTGAAAAGATGGATGCTCAGAGCTCAAGCTCTGAAGAGCAGGGACATATACAGAAGTGGGTGAAGAAGACAGAGCAGCCAGAACAGAATGAAAGATTGAAGGGAAGATCAAAAGTGTCATCTATTGAGGCATACACGGGTGACAGTGGTGGCAGTCGCATACATACGCAAGCTAACCTTGTATAGATCATGTACATACGCGAGCTAACCTTGTATAGGTCATGTACATATGCGATTTCTTATGCAACAGGCCACGTATATGTGGTAAATCCTTGGGAAAAGGGCAATGCACATGGATTGCAGTTTGATGTGATGGTATAACTCTATGATGCAGGGTGTGACATTGTTTGTTGTAGGTTCTGACACTATTTGATGCAGTGTTAAATGCTCATCTATTGGATTATGTAAAATAAAATCTTGGGTGCATGGCACTAACCCATGAGTATGGATTGATGCATTTTCTATTGAAGAACAATGATGGTTATGACAGTGAAGTTATGACACCCTGGTTATGTGATATATCTTGATGATGTATTGGGAAGCTTACTTGACATGGAAAGCTTGATGCATGGGCTACACATTGGGACATGTGGTTGGTGATTTGATGAGGTGATCGTTTTGTACATCATTGATCATCTATAGTTGATGCATGATTGGTAAATTTCTAGTACATTGGTAGAGGAACCTACTAGCAGTTTGATTGGCACATGTTTTATGGAGGACTTGGCATACATATATGTGATTCATCATTTTGTGGTATTGGTGCATAGTGGTGTACATGTTTTGGTACACTCTTATATGGCATATGCTTGATGATACTACACCATTGGTATTACTTGATTAGCACAACAATTGGCATTTGTTTGATACATGGTTATGGTACTTGGTTCACGATGGAGACATATCATGAGTGATATGACACATGGATGGCATATTGGTGGATGCACATGGTTGACATGTTGGCATGTTGATAGAGGCATATGATTGATACATTCCATGGATGATATCTTTTGGCACATTGCATCATGTTGACGTACATGGTTGATGTTGTGCATGATGAGCACACATTTTTTTACAGGATGTACTTGGTTGATATTTTGCTCATGATTCTTTATTTCATTGTTGACATATATTTTTCTTCATGATGCTTGGTATGGCATGAGTTTGATGCATGAACAGGTCAAGGGATCGTCATATGGCAGCATTTGTTCATATTGCGGAGAAGATAGGGGGAGACATACCCATATGGGGAGTCATTATTCTTCTCATGATTCTAGGAGGATATATTTAACAGATGCATACCTAGAAAACAACCCTATATTTGAAGAAAGAGAACAAAGACATAATTTCAGGAGGAACGATGGTCACAGGGGGAGTATGTTCGATGTATCTTCAACATTACATCAAAGTGTTATCCCTTGTTCAAAAGGGGAGAGATTATTCAGAGGAAGATCAAAGGCACTCAGTCAGGGGAGCAACCCCAAGGAAAGTTCAAGCAGGGGGAGCAGCCCCAAGAGGAGAATGGCCCTTTTCCATTGATGTCAAAAGGGGATTGATAATCACATTGATGTGATTGATGTCTATTGATGGGGAGAGATTGATGTGGAGAGATAGTCACATTGACTATTGATGTAGAGCATGCCTTATCTACATGTTGACATCAATACTTGGTAATTTGTTTTGACATCAATGTTGGTATTTCCATCAATGCCAAAGGGGGAGATTGTTGGATCATGTTGTCATTGATGCCAATGGTTTGATTTATTGATGTCATTGATTGATGTCAAGAGGAGATTATTGGATCAATGGTTTGATTGATTGATGTCATGTGATTGATTTATGATTCATGTAATGTATTATGTATTGTCCTTGATAAGAATGCATAGATGAATATGGATCAATGAGTTGTCATTGACATGATGAAGATGGATCAATGAGTTGTCATTGATACATGATGAATAGTTGGATTGATCTTATCATGGTTTATAAGGTGCACAAATGGATGAAATCCAAAGTGGTCCCCTTATCGTGAAATCCCTCATGGGAAGATGCTTTGCGGATTGAGTTATCCTAGAAGAATGGTTGGAGGACCCATGCTTGTATGCAGAATAATGAGATGAAGATCAATGAAGTTGTTGGTGAAACTATCCTAGATGGATAGTACTTGTCATGCCATTTCCGTTGGTATGTGGAATGTCACATAACTCCTCATGGTTTGAGAGTCATGGCCTTACAAAGTTGGAGGACCCCCATATGAAGGCTTGAAGCCCCCAAGGTCAAAGAAGTCAAAGTGACCTAAAAGAAGAAATCATTATTTAAATGATAAAGTAAAGTGACAAAGTCAAGGTGGATTATTTAAATAATAAAGAGAAGTGGCAAAATCATGAAGGAATATTTAAATGATAAAGTATTGGAGAACTTTTTATTTATAGAAAGTGGTTAACCTTAAAATAAGGAAAATAGGTTAAGTGACCTAGAAATGGGTTAAGTGACCTAGATTTGGGTTAAGTGACCTAGAAGATGAAGAGTATAAATAAGAGGCTAGGGTCTCTTGTGAATTGTACACATTTTGAGAGGATCTTTTTTGTGGACCAATGGAGAGCTTCTTGTGAGAGCATCTTTGGTATGGATCTCTTGAGAATGATTGAAGATCTATTCTGAGAAAGAGAGCACGAGGAGGATCTCATGGACGCATCAAAGTTTCGGCAATATCAGATATCTTGACGACAAAAGTCTCGGATCTTCATAAACCCTAGTTTCTGAGGTGTACGTGGGCTGTAATGGGCCAGGGCACATACATACGCGGGTTGTATCAGGACAGGGCGCATACAGTGGATAAGATCATAAATATTTTTGTTTGAGTTGATGAATGGTTGTTGAAGACTGTGGCAGGTTCCATATCTGCATTCTATGGGCTCAGATCTGTAACTGAGACACTGGTATGGTTCCATTATTGTCTTGATGCATAAGTATTGTTTGTTGTGTTGTGAACGCTTAGGGAATTCTTGGTATGGATACTATGATGTGGTTTAGTTTGGTTGATGGAGTGAGCAGTACTCTTGTGATTCAGTCATGACATGATTTCTATGGTATACTAGTTGTTTATACATGATTGATATAGCATTCATATTTATTGGTTGTGGATCATGAGCAAGCTATTGGAGAGCTTGGATGTGTTGTGACTCGCTGGTGGTCAGATTTGACAGTGAGTGATAAATTGGTTGCAGAGGATCTGAGTTGATCTTGAAGGATAAACCCTAATAGCTCAGAAGGTATACGCAGGTTGCTGTGCATACTGGTCGCATACATACGCATGTTGTATTTATCCAGGGCACGTACACACGTGGGTTGCACTACTGACAGGTTGCGTACCTATTGACAGATTGATATCTGTTGAGGATTGTTGCCTCAGCTCAGTTGGTGCTGAGAATTTAAGCTAAGTCTTGCATATGGAGTTGGTGCTCTTGTAGAGTTGTACTCTATTCAGTTGTTGCTGAAAAACCCTTGAATTGAAGTCGATAATAAAAATAAAAAATTGTACATACATCTTGTGTTCCTTGTGGTGATGACTTGTTGATATAATATTGTTGATATATGTTGATGATATGTATGCACATCTAACTGATTATTAATGATAGTAATGAGTAATGAGTAAATGTTGAATGTTAACTAAGGAGTTTTGTGTACGAGGGAAGTTTTGGGAAAAAGATCCCCACACTCATTCACCCCCCCTCTAAGTGTGGTAGGTGCATCCAACAACAAATGTCTTGTAGGACAAGCTACAAAAACAACTAGCCTAGAAACGATGAAATTTAGATCCCTTTTAATATGAGTGATGTTAAAAGACAACAGATTTTGGATCGATGCCCAAACAACTTAGGTGTACCTCTTCAGTAACTTGTTAGTAGGAGTATAAATTTTCATGACCATATTGACAACAAGTTCCGAGTCTCCAAAAAAAATAAGATGACCACAACCTAAATTATAAGCATTTTTAATACCTCACAGTAGGACTTCAAATTCAGTTATATTATTTGTACAAGAAAATTGAAGTCTATAGGAAAAATTATGAATTTTAACCACAAGTGAATATAAAACAATGCTCACCCCATTACCTTCATTTGAACATGCACCATCAAAGTGCATATGCCACATACTGTCTTCATAGTAATAGGGTTGTTCAAGAGAATTTTCATCTTCATCATTGAAAATTGAATAAATACCCATATCTTCCCCAATAAAATTTATATTTGACTAAGACACCTTTTCAGTGTATGGTGAAATTTGTCCTTCCCTTAACACAATTATGTTCTTCCCATTTCAGGAAATAGACAAATGAGATCCATCTAAAGATAAGTAACCGCATGTTAAAGCTTGCAAGTCCATACCCAAAATGATTGAATAATTTCTAATGGGAATGTCAATGACTTGTATATTCAAAGTGGTTCTGAATCTCATGGATGATTTTAGGGGCTAAATTTCGCTCATGGGCCAATTTTTCATGGTTTTTCCCAAAACAAGATTCACTATTCTAAAAATTGTTCACCCAAATTATATAGGATAAAATTATTTTACCTTAAAAATTGCCAAAATTTTATATAAACTATATAAAATCCTTAGAAATTTGAATATTTTTACAAAAATATCGCCAAACATTTTATAGTTGGCATATGAAGGATTAGTAAGATTCATCAAGGTTTCTACATTTTAAAATAAATTTCGATCCTTAAAATCATCCCTGGTTCTGATCTCCGGATGAGCGCAAAGGACTAAAGTTACATCATTAATCTCACCGATCGTAGATTGTTGTTGATTATTATAGGACAACATGATTCTCACATTTTCATTTGTACAAGAGAGGCCAAGTTCTTCCATAATAATATTGGAAATTACACTAAGTCTGAACCCGCCATCTATTAGGCAACAATGAACTATCCTATAAAAAATATTTACAGAAACATAAAAAGGTCGATTTTTTACAGAATTTTTAAAATTAATTACACCTAATCTATTTACATGTGAAACATCTTCATCAAGATTTTGAACATCAAAATAAAATTCTAAAACAAATCAATTAATTCCTTACTATTTTTCTTAAAGTGCTATAAACCAAAATTAGTCTAGCTGACAATAACAATCATCATCATAATTAATAAAATACTAAGAAAATATTACAATGTGAATTTAATTGTTTTTATGTATTTTTATTTTATTTTTTATATAAATTTATGTAATTATTAAATTTGATTCTTAATATAACCTTTATGTTTGAATTAAATTGGTTATGATAAGATTAAACATTATGAGCTTCACTTCATAAATTAAATTATCTGTGATCATTATTCCTAAGAAAATATATAAACACTAAATACAATATTTATTCATGTCTTCTAAAATATTTTAAATATTTTACGTAAACATTATGGGATATTTAATTTATATTTATTTCCAAAACACGTTATTTATTTGTGCCAAATATATTAAGATATTTTTAAAAGAATGATCTTGTTCTTCTATCACATTGTAAAAAGGAGAGAAAACCCAAAGATTTGGCAGCATGAAGTGTTGATTCTTCAAAAGTGGCGGCCTCCTCAAAGAACTTAGGTTCTTGGATAGGGTTCCCATAGGATTCTGATTTAGCATATTCACTAATGATTAAAATCTCGTCCATATCAGGATTTATAACTGCTAAATTGGACATTGTTTTTTCATTTAAAGGAATAGAAATTCCAACACCTTCTACAATCATAGCAAGGGAACTAACCTCGGGATTTTCTTTTGACCTAGTTTGAATTTTGCATTTTCTCTCAAATCTCCTCTTTCTACCGATTTTCCATCAAAATGTTGGTTAGTTTGAATGGCTCTTACTGCACCACAAAAGAGTCTCTTTTTCGATTCATACATCCTACTATGAACTAATTCTCATGATGCAATACACTTCGCATGAAATCCAACAAGAGGGATGTTGGCAACTCCTCTTGTTAATCCTAGGTTTATAGTGTTTCCTAAAATTAGTGCAAAGAACTTATTCTACCTTTGATATCTTCCTAACAATGACACCAAAAATGATAGTTTTTAAATCATCCTTTCTAAAATATAATGGTTAAACTACTTGCACATTTAGTTGTGTCAACCCAAAGTATGAAATGCTTGCAATATATCGTGCACTATACGTGCACACTATAAGTTTTGTGCAATAGTTTACTATAATGATTCTAAAAAAAGAAACAACATTATTAAAATAAATCCACACTTTAAAAAATTAAAATTCACATTTATAGAATTACAAGTTATGTACAATAGTTTACTATAATGATTCTAAAAAAAGAAACAACATTATTAAAATAGATCCACACTTTAAAAAATTAAAATTCACATTTATAGAATTAAATTGCATAATTAAAATTCGCTCTTTATAGAATTGAAATTCACACTTCTAGCTGTAAACATGAACTCTTAATCATTATTCAATCACACCAATGCAATATTGAATTAAAGGTTATACTCTACCACACAAATAACTACATAGTCACAAATAATCTTTAAACATGCATAAAGAAAATAATGAAATCATTATTCATTCATTATTCTATTGAGTGTGCGTGGCTCCATGGAATCGAAGTGCTATTAGCTAACTACATAAGATTTAAATAAGCAAACATGATTATTTGTTACTTATGGAAATCACATAGAAAGAGATGAACTGATCTCCTTTGTATAATAGCATAATAGTCTTCAATATACCCAATTACAGTTGCCAACTCCATCTAAAGACAACAAGGACTATATATANCTCTTTATAGAATTGAAATTCACACTTCTAGCTGTAAACATGAACTCTTAATCATTATTCAATCACACCAATGCAATATTGAATTAAAGGTTATACTCTACCACACAAATAACTACATAGTCACAAATAATCTTTAAACATGCATAAAGAAAATAATGAAATCATTATTCATTCATTATTCTATTGAGTGTGCGTGGCTCCATGGAATCGAAGTGCTATTAGCTAACTACATAAGATTTAAATAAGCAAACATGATTATTTGTTACTTATGGAAATCACATAGAAAGAGATGAACTGATCTCCTTTGTATAATAGCATAATAGTCTTCAATATACCCAATTACAGTTGCCAACTCCATCTAAAGACAACAAGGACTATATATACTAAGTATAACAACAAAATAAACATAACAATGTAACGAAAAGTAACCTACTCAAGAATAAAGATTCTTAAGTAGTTTTTTATGATTACTTTTTTCCCTATTTATATGAACAAAATACTAATTGATCGCCAAGATATAGGAGTATGAAATTAAACTGTTACTCCTATTCAACATCGTTTTTCAATTATGTAATTGAGCTCAAAAGGAGGAAAAAACATGTCGTGTAGCAATGCAACAATGCTCAGGAGCATATGCCACACAAGTCTATAGCATAATAACTTCAGACACATCACCACTATGTCTCATTACCCATTTCTCATGTTTGCAATAGTTCATGAGGTTCTGCAATGACTAACCATCATTGTCTCATTACCCATTTCTCATGTTTGCAATAGTTCATGAGGTTCTGCAATGACTAACCATCATTGTTTGCACTAGTTCATAAGGTTCTGCAATGGCTAACAATCATTTAATAGAAACTAGCAACACTTTTGCAACATCTAAAAATTACTCACAAAAGGCTAGAACAATGTTTTGACCATACTTCTAACCATATTTAGTGGTTAAAACAAGTTCATATAACATATAACTTTTATTAAAGTTAATATAATTGATAAAAATTACAAAGTGTAATCTAGTTACCTTATTGTAATCAGTCCCATCTCATGTAAGAAAATGGATATTGCTAAGGTAAAAGGTAGGAAAGAGAAGTAAGTAAAAGATAACCAAAAATTTCCCAAAATGAGGGCTCATCAATTACCTACCATAGGAATGTTTAAAAGATGTGCATTAAAGGGAAAAAATCACATTTCAAAATCTATAATGAGTGCCCAACATTGTAATAGGGTTATTGAGTATGTATGAGGATGAATTAATTCAATTAAGGTTAGATGATCTTGTAGATCAAATTTATTTTTTAAAGGATACATTGTGGATTTGATAAATTTATGGTCAGTAGGGTTGTGATGTAGAAGAGATCATGGAATCACATGATTACTGATCCGAAATGGATTCGAACCAAGAATGGATAAAACTCACTACTTGCAAGACAACATGACACTTAACTAAGGTTATGCAAATTATGTAAAACAAAGCAAATGTAAGTTGAATAAGGAAAACTAAAATGTGAGAGAAAATAGTGAAGAGCCATGCCTCTTAGCCTTCCCTTACCCCTAGCTCTCCCTATTTCTTAAGTCACTCTCATTCTCAAATGGTCTTTTGGACAATAAGGAAAGGAAGTTTGTTGGTTATATTTTAAATGGATACTCTATATCTTATTTGAGTGAATGAGGAGTAATTTGTTCCTACTATTCTATTTACCATGTGAGAGGTTTTATTAAAAAACTCACTTAGATTGGAAAACTATTGATGTTATTGCATAATGTCATCCTTGTTGTTGTCATATAAAGATGTGTTGAATTCACCTCTGGTGAACTTATCTATTGAAGCTCCGTTGTTGCCAACCAAAGTAGCAGTGAAGCAACTCATAAGACAAGAAGCTCTCTACATGAATAACCAAAGAATAGAAATTCAAAGGGACAAGAAGCTTTTCAATGTACAGAGTAATATAATTGACATCTTGGCATAACGAGGTTTGAGTGAAACCATTACCCACCAAGATATTAGTACCCACATTTGTCCTTTATTTGTTTGACTTGCCACGACCTCATCATCATGCTATCTAAGACACCCACAAACTCAAATTGTTGTCTAACAGCACATACACCCTAGCCACTGGACATTCCACACTCCATTCCTTTACCGCACCGTGTACCCACTAACTTTACTTGTTGACTGGTGTTTTTAAGAGTACCCACGACTTGGTAACGTTGTATATCTGCACCCATGATAAACCCTAGCGATTAGTACCACCCATGCATCACTTTTCTTACTGGCTATAAGTTTACGTATAATCGATAGAGTTTCGAGAGGCCAACGCTCATTTGATTGGAAAGTACATGTCTAAACGATATCTCACCACCCCCTAGTGTTTGGAGAGATCGCATTAAGTTTAACTTGTTGGTTAACATGCATAAACCCTAACCCTATTCTATGTGTGTATCTAACACATGGTATAACATCTGAACATTCCACGCCCTAAACTAGTCCCAGGGTGCTCCAAGGAATCTTACTTTTCTATCAAGGTGTTTCAATATCCGTCCTTGGGCCAGTTACATTTCTCCTTCTCTCATCCTAACTTGCTCACGACCTAAACCTCACCTTGGGTATCCACCTTGATCATTGGTGCATCTCCTCTATTTCCCACACGTATCATGATTGAATTCGACGAGAAACCCTATGCTAGCGAGTATAATAATGCTTCTATCAAGGAGAGTTGGCCATATGGAACATAATTGTCATGGTTTGAGTCATGTGGCTAATGAGTTGTAAGGGAATTGCATTAGTTGACAACAATTACAATTACTAGGGTGAGTGAGCAAACCCTCGGCCAAGTCATGTTGCAATCAAACATATCTAGTGTTAAATGGCATGTGGTAGATGTTGGGTATGTGTTATATTCTTTGCACAAGTAGTAGTGTCAGAGCGTATGCACCAGGCGCACAGGAGGGTTAGGGAGGTGCCGCTAGGCCCCCCCTCGGGGGGTGCAGGGCCCCCGAAATTGTTTTTCTTCCTCGAGAAACATGTCATGTATTTAGGTGTTTTTTCGGCACATGGTTTTTGCCGATGATTTTCTATTTCCGGTTAAGGAATTAGGGTTTTGGACTAATCCAAGTCATTGGGTTAGGGTTTTGGATGTCGCTGGCTCCTATATGTATATTGTATTGTAAACAATGTATCACAATGAATGAATATAGAATATGCTGTTTTTCTCGGTTTGGGTTTCCAGGGAAAAAATCTCTGTGTAATGTTTGTATTTTCCATTGTATCTTTTCTATTCTTTTCTGAATATCTGTTTGCAGTAGATATTGTACAAGGTTAGAATTTACAGTAGAGAGTTCATTGAATGGTAATGAAACATCTTCCATTTGATAGCGTGGAACGATGTTTAGGTTAAGAGTAATAATGCATTCATTGTTAATGGCAGCCTGTGTATTAAATATATGTGAGAGTTTCATCACCGTGATCTACTAGTGTAGGCAATGATTCTAGAGGTTGCAATCAACGGGTAAACAAGTGACCCTACAATCAAACCTTCTACTTCCTCCATTCAAAGCTATTGATATTTGTGCAGGCTGAGGAAAAACTTAGTGTGAAGTTTCTATGTTTCATGATTACTGTGTGAAACCCTCAACAGAGGTTTAAAATTAGTGTGAAACATCATTCTACTTATACCCCATTCAAGAGTAATGGGGAATCTCATTCTATGTCAATTCACACTCAAGAATGACAATGAAGACTATATTAAGTTCTCAAAGAGAGAGGGTGTTGCAGAGCTTGATTTTTTGTTATTGATCTAATTATCATTGCCATTGCTAGTTATTGGGTGTGTGAAAGCTACATTGAGTGAATACTCTTCTCATCAGGAGAAGATGAAAGGTCCATATGCCGGACATAAGTGAGAGGCTAGGTAACCTCCAGAAGACAAAGAACTCTATGTAAAAATATGAGATAAAGACGGGAACTTCAATTTTGCAAAAGATTTATATGGGTGAAGTGGACTATAAGTCCTTCATTTATTTATGGATCAATTATAATTGGCAAAAAAAAGAGAAGATGCTACAATGTTAAGTTCCAAATCCTTAAAAGAAAAACATTGAAAAATTAGGTTGCAGGTTAGTGAAGTTATAAAATATATTGAGGAATATAATACTTAGAATGCAAATGCAAAAAGTAATGGAAGGTTAAATTAAATTCACCCCAAAATTGGGTTGTGACGGGTTGGAAGGATTGTAGTGTATAATTTTTCTTTTCCATTAATTAAATGGTAGTGTATAATTTGTATTTTCCATTAATTGAATGGTATTGTATAATTTTTCTACACCATGAAGAATTTGAGAACAAAAATTTAAATAAAGTAAAAATATAAAGCAAAGACAAAGTTCCTAATAAGATTTTATATTCTCTTGATAAGGTATAAAAACAAAAGGAGAAGAGAAGGAAGTACTAATCTTTGACCTCACGAAAGACATTAAAAAAAGGTTAACGAAGACCTGACCTTCATCATCACGAAAGACCTGACCTGACCTTCGTCATCATAAGGAAAGTTAGGGAAGTCCTAACCTTCACCCTCACGAAAGGCATAACACGAAAGGCATAAAAAAGATTAGGGAAATCCTAACCTTCACCCTCACTAAAGATATAAATAACTTTCATCAAACTCAGAGATGTAAATACCTTTGATGAGACCCGGATAGAATTTATTTCCAAAAGTTTAAAGCGAGGGCTATGTCCCCACTTATAACCCTCACGTTTGGTATTTAAACAAAAAAATAAACTCGTAATTTAGCTCTCATTTGGTATAATATTTATTATATTTTAATTGTTCACTAAATAATGATGACGACTTTGATAGTTATTAATGTTAACTAAGATTAATTTTGGTTTATCAATTTAAAAAAAGAGTAAAGTTATTTTTAGTTATTTTTAGAATTTTATTTTTGTGTTTAAAAAGTTTGATGATAAAAATTCTTAAAGCTCCATAGTTTTGATGAGTTAAAAGGTTAGGAAGGTTGGTATTCTAACAAATATTTTAAAATTGAGGTTTAATGTGGGTATACACAAGACATTCTAAGAGAAACTTATTTTCATCTTCAACTCTCTTAGTGTCAAAAAGATGACAATTTTTTTTGACTTACAGTATTATAGAGATTGTCCAAAACTCTCTTTCACTATAGAGCTCATGAGAGTTCATTCTTATTTTAGCAATGTCGATTTTCTTCTTTACACTAATCTTAAATTTAGATGTAATAATATTTTTAATATTATTGATATTTTGCATAGTGACATTTTCCTTGATTCCCAAAATATTTAACCAAGACTTTGCATCTTTATGCCAACCCCACTTGAGCCACATGTGGTTTTGATTGGAGTTTGACCCAATCTTAGGAAGTCTCTTATCTTCCATGGTGTCATAGCCATCGTCTCAACAAGGGAAATACTCACTTCTATGAGGAGGATAAGATAGAGTGTATTGCTTTAATTTTAAGATTTTAAGCTATAAAACGCTTCTAGATTTGCTCAATCTTTCTTCGCGATTCTCTAGAGATATTGCAGCCCAAAGCCTTACAACCATATAAGATGACATGTGTGACAAGAGTCTTAAAGAGGAGTTTATGTTTATCCCATAGCCAAAGGTCCGTTGATTTATAATTGTTTTCAAGGCCAAAAAAACTTTCCACCCACCATTTATTCTTTTCTCAATGCTATAGTTCTCATTAATATTGTGATGTAGATTGATTCTAAGATATTTGTATGAATTCACTTCCTCCAAGCTATTGTTGTCATGCACAATTATCATACGAGATGTTTTTGTATTTGATTACATAACCTTTATCTTGTTAGTGTCCATAGTCATACTCATAATAGAGAATAAATCATTGAGAATTCTTAGTTGATTTTCGAGATCATAAGGACACCTCACCATAAGAATAATATCATCATCATAAAAAAGAAGGATGATGATTATTCTAACTAAAGTTGTGTCGACACACCCTACTTCTTCCAAATATCCAGTATCTAACTTGTCAATGTATATTCCAAAAAGGGTAGGGGACAAGGGACAACCTTGCTTAACTCCAATAGTATAGTTAATATCATCTAACCATCCCTCGGTGTTTCTAAACTTGGTAATAATGTTCTTGTAAAACCTTATTGTGCAGCTCTCAACTCGAAAGGAACTTTTGTCTCTTCTAATCTATTCCAACGGTTAGTTCTAAGGATTGTGTCGAATTCTTTTTTAAAGTCAACAAAGAAACACATGATATTGGTTATATTATTACAACACTCCACAATGATCCTAAGTGAAATTTAAGGTGGTCCACAGTTGAATGATAGCTCCTAGATATGGCCTAGCCTTTAGCGATTTTCCCCATATTTTCTAGCCATTTGTTAATCTTCTTTCCAGAATAACTCCATATAGCTTAGTTAAAAGTGGGATAATCATAATGGTCCTATAATTAGAGGGTTTGTTTTTATCTATGCTTTTAAAAATAAGAATAATGAGGCTTTGAGTCCATGTTTTAGGGAAGCCCTAGTTGACTACTAGATTGAAGAGCTTGTGAATGTGAGGGATGAGAATAGGCCCTTAAATTTTTAGGATTTCAACTTTGTAGCCTTTGATGTCCTTATCTTTCCCTTTTACATGTTGCTTAACCCCAAACTCTATATCTTCTAAAGAAAAAACTTCCTCCTCTGTAAAAAGGGTTTGAATGTTGTCCACAACATTAGGGGATTCATAAAATGTTTTAAGGTAGAAATTCCAATCCATTAAGGAAATCATATTGTTTTCTTTAATTTTACGAGTTATAATTCGCCTCTAGAATTTCTTAAGATCTAGGTTAGACATGTGTAAAATCTTATCTCACTTTCTATTTATATAGTATCTTAATTTTCTTCTTTTAATTAGAGCTTTATACCTATTTATCTTGTAAGTTTTAGGAACTCATTATAAGTATCCTTAATAGCTCTTCTAGCAATATTACACTCTTTATGTTACACTCTTAATTGGCACAAAATCAATATAATATTATTTTTACTTAATAAAATTTATTTTTCATATAAAAGGAAAGATCATTACTAAACCTTTATTTTCATTGGTAGAAAATCAATATAATACTGTTTAGTCCAAATAAATAGTTGAAAACATTAGAAAACAAATTTAATCATATTATCTTAAAATTTTGAATATACCAAGCTTAAAAAAAACTAAACTTATTAGTCCCTGCCGAAGGTGTAGAGGGACTATATCAATCGATAATTTGTTGACTTTATATTAGTTTGTAGTTTGACTACAAATTTTTGCATACTTTCTAATGTTCGACATACAAAACTAAAAGCATTATTTTTTATATAATAAAAGAAACTATATATGTTATGATCTGATTGGATGATAGATTTGAGGTCTTATTGCCAACTTCGCTATTCCCAATGAATTATATGTTGCCATATCCAAAGTTTTATCATGTACGGTACTTTTTTTATTTGTACTAATCATATTGAAATGTTTAAATATCCAAGGTTTATAGTGATCAATAATTCCAAAGTTTATAACCTTCTATTGTGATTTATTTTTTTATTTGTGCTATTATTATTATTACTCCTTTGTATTTGTATTGAAATTTTTGCATGCCGAAGGTTTATATCACTGACACTTTTTTTGAGGTGCTTGAATAGGCCTGATAGCTTAAATGTTTACATGATGCGAGGTCCTCAAACAGGCCTGAAAACTTAAATGTTTGCATACCGCGAGGCCCTTAGACAACCTGACAGCCTTAAATGTTTATCTAAATAGGCTTCTCGAAGTAAATTTTTCCTCGAAATTTTCCATACAACGTTGCAGTGAATTTGGACAATATTGTTGTCCACCGCTAGTTGAATAGGCATTGTATGTTTCATACTTCTTTTAGGCTTAGAATTCAATTTCGTCATCGTTGAAGCTACATACATTGTTTACTGGTTCGGTGGGTGCTTCTTCTTCGTTGGTTCGTCGGTTGATGCTTGTTGTTGTTGTTTGGTTCACAATTTGACATGCGCTTCTGTCTTTCATCGTTTCGGAGTAATTTTCCATGCCATAATTTCATTTTCTATTCCTTCTTTGTTGTTCAGTGTTTGCAGTTTGCAAGTAAGAATTTTTGCTTATTTCTACTGTCATGCTCGTCGTATGTTTCCAGTTCCTTCTGTGCTTCAGATGCAGTTTCATAATCGTTGGAGATACATATGTTGTTTACTGGTTCGGTGGTTGTTGATTGTTCGTTGGTTCGTTGGTTTGTCGGTTGCTGGTTGATTTTGTTTGGCTCAAGGTTACGATTTTAGGGCCCTGGGGATGCAGTTGGGCCTGTTCGTGCTTTCTCGCTGGTTTGGTGCTTGTTGTTTTATTTTGTTTACTTCGGCTTTGTAGGGTTGGGGTCCTGCACCTTGCACTTGGAGCTGTTTTTTTTTTTTTGGGGCGCTTTACTGTGTTCAGGCCCTGCACCCACGAGTGGACATGAGGTTGTGTTATTTTTCGTCTCTGGCGAGGTCGATATATGTTCTGCTGTAAAATTTGGTTGATACTTTAGTGTTGACATGATAGAAAATAGTGGAATAAAAAATAATTGGACAACTACATGTGCAATTGCAATATCCATTGTTTTTTTGTTAAAATAAAACATGTGCAAGATGCACTTATAAATCATGTATGGTGGAATGTGCCCATATCACAATACATGTTCTTTATCCTCTACAGAGACTGGTGTGACCACAATACAATTTGTCTTGTACTTGAGATATGATATGTACAACAAAGAGAGTGCAAAATTGTATTTCCATGTTTGGAAGCATATCTGGATACTTTGCCACGGAAAACCAAAATCGTTTAGCTTTGGAGATGCACTTTCTTAATATTTTGTGGCTTGTAATATATTTTGGGCAGGGAAAATGTAATGTCCCCAAGGCCGAGCCCTATTGTAAATCTTGTTTATGAAATGAATTGTAAATATGTTTTATAGGTTGGTGAGCCAAGTTTATATAAGCTAGTGGGCTTATGTGATTGTTAGTCCAGAGAGCCTAAGTGTTGAAGGCCAAGAGCCTGATTTTGTACCTGTATTTATGCAGAACAGTAATAAAATATAAACACCACCACGTGTAGACTGACCATGATGAATGAGTGATGGGGGACTAAGCTTCCATAGAGTGGGCAAGGGATTAGGGGCTGGAAGGTGGGAAAAGGGACTAAGTGTTGAGCCTGGGGGCTTAGGTCCTTGGGAATAATATTTTAATATTATTCCAAAAGACATGTGAATAATATGTTTTATCCTAAGTTCTTTTGGAAGAACAAGCAACTTCTGAATGGAAGGATCGCATGCTAAAGGAATGCATGCAGTTGCATGAGTGAAAAGTGTCAACCCAAGCGCATGCAAATAAAAGGGCTGAGATGAGCTGTGTTGGGGATTCCTCCTCCATTCTACCTGACCGACTGAGTGTGAACCCATCTGACCTCTGCAAGAGATACCCTCATGCGCTCTGAACCAAAAAGGCTTGTGTCTGTATTTTCTTCTGGAAGGTTAGTACACCCCTTCTGTTGTGAACCGTGGAGTCTAAGTCGACCCTGCGTGGACAACTCGTCACGCATCCCTGAGAACTAGAGAGTGAGTCTATCCCGTGCTACTGGATTGAGAAAACGAAAGTGTCCCATCCCTGCTAAGCATGGTTATGTTGTTGCACCTGTCTGTTGTTGCCCAGGGGTGTTCGTGTCTGAATTCCTGTTGACTGTGGTGGACGTGTAGTGTTTGACCCTGTGTGGCTTGTTGGCTAGTCGTACAACACTCTCCCCAGGTGAGAAAGGTGGTTGAAGTTGGAAGAACAGGTTGCTTGGCCTGTGAGCAACTCTCTCTAGGTGAGAGAGTACACAGAGGAAGGAGAAGAACTCATGGAAGGAACCATGTAGCTGCCACAGAGCTCAGAGACTTTCGGTCCGGTCTATTGCTGAAACCCAAGGCAAGGGAGGTTTGCAGTCGAAGGACTGTCTAGGTGACAGAGAAGGTGTATACTCATGGGGTGGAACAGGCATGTGGGGAAGGAGAGTCTGTGGGCAGTGAGTATGAGTGGTTCCTGGGAGAGAATTCCTTCCTTGTGACTGGGTGTTTTCCCTGTAACCTCAGCCTAGCCTAGGATTCCTTGCCTTGGGGGTGGAGCTTAGTCCCAGTTTGGGGGTGACCCACTATTGAGCTTGATGAGTAGTGTGGTCTAAGGTTGGGAGGTTCGTGGAAGGCCTGCACCTGGTTGGTGGAATTACCACCGTTTCAAAGATAAGTACCAGATGATGTTTCAATTATGTTTTTGCATGTCTGTGTATTTATAATTATCATGTACTATGTTGTGCATATGAATTAATGTTAAAGCCATTGATTATTTATAATAGTAGTAATTCTTATGCTCACTCTGAGTTTAAATGCGTTTCATTTGCTTAAATGCATGCCATATATATATAGAATTAAGTATGAGATTGTTATTCCACGAAGTAGCGCCTGCCCGGCCCAGAATGGGGGCAGTACAGTTTGGTATTAGAGCATTACAGTTCAGAATGAAAGGGTGTTACAGAATGGTATCAGAGCCAAGGTTTCGATGCTGAGCCTAGATGGGATAGATAAGGGTCTTTGGACCAAGAGTTTGAGGAGGAATTGTGTCTAGAGGACCAATTTCGGACCTTTGAGTGCTCCTGAGTGCTAAGGAGATTACTTGACCGTTCTTACAAAGCTCAAGAGGTGTAGAGGTGTTATGAAACTGCAGTCGGTGTGGTATATGGCCACAGGGAGAGAGGACTCCGCATTAGAAGTGTTGGAGCCTTAGGATCTATTCAGGAGGGAAGGCGAACCCTCGTGACCGTCAGATCTGGAGTTGCACATGAACGTGGAAATCGCGATATGCGAAATCCCGAAATTCGTCAGGACCGTCCATTGGGGGGAACACGTGGCTGCCAGATGGTGTTTCGGCACCCGAGAAACCAAAAAGGGAAGACCCTTGTTTTCGCAAGTCGCGAAATAGTGAAACCTGAAATCCCGAAACGATCTACACCGTAGATCGTAAGAGAGGAATTGACCGTCAGATCAAGTGGAGGATTAGACCGTAATTTTGAGATTTCAGCAAACAAAAGTTCGAGATGTGGGGATGCACGAACTCCCAATGATCGAAACCCTGAAATGCCGAAAAGATTTGTGTCGTAGATATGAGAAGAAGTCTAACCATTGGGTTGCACTTGGAGTGGACGTGGGCACATGGATGTGTACCACTTGCCAGCGAGTTGAGAAGACAAGTGAGAGTGGTGGGACCTGATGACATCACCGAAGGTGACGTGGACCCTCCTGAATGAGCCATGCACCACTGTGGTTAAGGGTGAAAGATATGTTGTGGGCCTGAAGAATAAAGTAAATCGAAATTTCAGAAGTCTGGGGTTGGAAAGGAAAGCAAGTTTGGAAGTCTCAAGAACCGAAACCCCGAAACCCGAAGTCTTGAAATATTCGAAGATGGAAGAACCGTAGAAGATTTTAAGGGAGTAAGCTGTGTTGTGGGCCCAGAGAGCAAGGAAACCAAATTTTCAGAATTTGGGGATTGAGGCGACAAAGATTGGGAGTCGTTGCATCATGAACTTCCGGTCCACAAAATTCCGAAAAGATCTGGACCGTTAGATCCAACTCATCGAGGATCGTTGGATCCCGTACAAGAAACCGTGTATCAGATTTCGGGGATTGTAGCGACAAGAAGTTGGGATTCACTGCATCGTGAACTCCCGGGTACCGAAAACCCGAAATGCCAAAGTCCCGAAATCCCTACCATAGTGGGCGACAACGGTGTTGTGGGGCCAGGGGAAGAGAGTTCAGAAGTTCGGGAGTCGAGAGTTGGAGAGGGAGTGAGTGAGAATGTCATGGACCAAGACCCCGAAACCAGAAGTCCCAAAATTTGCAGAGTCGACAGAGCTCAGAAAACTTTGTGAAGTCAAAACATTTTCTCACTCACGTTGGTTTAAGATTATTGTGATTTTATTAAGGGTTTAAGGCCTGACAAACTTCGGTTGACTACACCTTGTGTGTGCAGAGTTCAACGAGTGTCAGGACAACTGAAAAATGACACAGAGTATGGAATTGGAAGAGGTGCAAATTGCCTCTGAATCAGAGGACGAAAGAGAAGGAAGGGATGTCAAACTGGGAGTCGAAGGATCAAACTCTAATGGGCACGGAAAAGAGTTGGATAAGGAAGGACATATGATGAAACTCTTTGAAAGATTGCAGAGAGATGCCCAGGCTCGCCGAGCTGATAGCCGAAAGCTCATGAAAGTCAGGAATCGACAGGGTGAATTCAACTTAAAAATGTTGAAAAGCCTGGAAAGAATTGAAAGGAAATTGGAGAAGGGGAGTGACTCAAGCAAGATAGAGAGTCGCAGGACCCCTGAGAGGAAAAGAAGATCAAGAAGTGTCAGGACCCCTAAGAGGAGAAGAATATCAAGGAGTGGTAGTAGAAATCATTGTCGCTCCCCAAAGCATTCCAGTAGGGAGGCACGCAGTAGCTCAATCCCATCCCCTACCAAAAAACACCGAAAATATGGAGTGGATGAATTAAAAGGGGAGATGAACAAGATCAAGCCTCCAACATTCGATGGAGAACATAAGAAGGAGGAAGATATTGAAACATGGTTGCTTGGCATGATGAAATATTTCCAACTGCAGAATTATTCCGCTCATGCAGAAGGAAGAATTGAGATGTATCAACTGAAAGGAAAAGCATCCATGTGGTGGGATCAGTTTGTGCAGGTGCAGCACATCAGCGAGAAGGATGTCACTTGGAAGGAGTTCAAGAGGTATTTCGAGAAGAAATACCTGACCAAAAGATACTATGACAGAAAGATGAAGGAGTTCTTCGAACTCAAGTTGGCCAGCATGACCATCGATGAATACGAACGAAGGTTTTTGGAACTACTGAAGTATGTTTCGTTCATCAAAGATGAGGCTGTCAAGATTCAGAGATATCTGAGTGGACTACCACCTTCCATTGGTGACAAGATTCAGTATGATGATCCTAAGACTATGGAAGAAACAATAAGAAGGGAAAAATACTTATATGAACAACAAAGAGAAAGGCCTACTTTTCGGAAGGCTTGGGATGATCAGAAGAAGTTCAGGAAAGAGAAGAGGCAGAAGGGAAACAAGCCTCCCTTTTTAAAAAACAGTCCTCAGGGACAACCATCTTTTAGAGAGCCTAGGAAGGCTGAAGTGGGTGAGAAAATGCCAAGACCGCCACCTATGGAGTGTTGGGGTTGTAAAGGAAACCATAGGTACAAAGACTGCCCCCACAGAAAAGATAAATCGAGAACCGTCCACAATGTTCAGCAAGGTGAAACAGTGGAGGATATGGGTAGTATAATGCCAAGGATCTACGCATCCCTGGATAACAAGCAGGCTGAATTTCAATCGCACATGATTGAAGTGGAAGGTATGATTAATAACCGACCATTTATTATTTTAATTGATCCATGGGCTAGCCATATTTATGTAGATCCTAGGGTGGTGGAAAGTTTGCATTTGTCTAGAAGCAAACATGAAAAGTCTTGGCTAGTGTAGTGGGCTACAGGAACCAAGAGGAAGGTCACTGAGTTGATTAAGTCCTGTCCTGTGGACATGAAAGGATTGAGCACTAAGGCTGAATTGAATATTCTGCCTTTAGGCTCTTATGACTGCTTAATTGGGATGGACTGGTTGGACCAACACCATGCCCTTCTAGACTGTCGTAACAAGAGGTTTACATGCTTGGATGAGGAGGGAAATCGGAAAACAGTCCGAGGAATCCCCAGAACCGTGGTTGTTAGAGAAATATCAGCCATGCAGCTGAAGAAGTGCTATAGGAAAGGTTGTCAATTATTTGCAGCTCGTGTAGAAGAAGCATCCAAAGACGAAGTCGCAAAGATTAGAGACCATGAAGTACTCATAGAGTTCAAGGATGTATTTCAGGAGGTACCTGAACTACCACCGAAGAGAGACATTGATTTCTCTATAAATTTGATGCCTGGAGCAGCTCCAGTTTCGAAAGCTCCTTATAGAATGAGTACGCCAGAGCTGAAAGAGTTGCAATTGCAGCTTGAAGAGATTCTAAAGAAGGGGTACATTCACCCAATTGTGTCACCTTGGGGTGCCCCAGTCCTGTTCGCGAATAAGAAGGACAGAACGTTGAGGCTGTGCATTGATTTCTGGCAGTTGAACAAGGTAACTGTCAAGAACAAGTATCCTCTGCCAAGGATCGATGATCTTTTCGATCAATTGAAAGGTGCAAAAATATTTTCAAAGATAGATCTCAGATCTGGATATCACCAGGTGAGAATAAAGGATGAGGACATCAACATGACCACCTTTAGAACAAGGTATGGTCATTACAAGTTCACAGTGGTGTCGTTTGGACTGTCAAACACACCTGCTGTTTTTATGTGCTTGATGAATGGTGTATTCAGGGACTATTTAGACAAGTTTGTCATAGTCTTCCTGGATGACATTTTGGTGTATTCCAAGTCAGAGGAAGAGCGTGAGAAATACCTGAGGATGGTGCTGCAAGTGTTGAGAGAACACCAGCTATATGCCAAGCTGAGCAAATGCTCATTTTATCAAAGGCAGATCCATTACTTGGGGCATATTATTTCAGAAGAAGGGATTGTTGTGGATCTTGAAAAGGTTGAGGCCATCTGAGAATGGTCAGCGCCAAGGAATGTGGCGGAAGTTAGATCTTTTATGGGTCTGGCGGGCTATTACAGAAGGTTTATAGCAGGGTTCTCAAAGATAGCTCACCCTATCACTTCCTTGCAAAGGAAGGAGAAGAAGTTTCAGTGGATTGAAGAGTGTGAGAACAATTTCTAGTGATTGAAGCAGTTGTTAACCAACGCTCCAATCCTGAGGATTGCAGATCCAAGTATGGATTTCGTGGTGTGCACAGATGCGTGTAAGGAAGGGTTGGAAGGATTTCTCAGCCAAGATGGATTGGTAATCTATTATGAGTCCAGAAAGCTGAAAGAGCATGACAAGAATTATGCCACTCATGATTTGGAGCTGGCAACAATCGTTCACGCTCTGAGGAAGTGGAGACATTACCTCATGGGAAGGAGATTTGAATTGAGAATAGACCACAACGGTCTGAAACATTTATTTGATCAGCTGAATTTAAACGCTAGACAAAGTAGATGGTTGGAGTTGCTGTGTGAATACGACTTTGATATCAAGCATATAAAAGGGAAGGAAAACAAGGTGGCTGATACACTCAGTAGAAAGGTGCATGAATTACATGCTACAACTATTAGCATGTATAGGAATGATATCAGGGATAGAATTTTGGAAGCTACAAATATTGATTTGCAGTACAGAGACTTGGTAGTGAAGCTACAACAGAGTGTAAGGCCACAGAAAAGGGAAAGTTACACCTTGGAAGATGATGGATTACTTATGTATAAAGACAGAGTGTATATACCCAATGTCCAGGAATTGAAACTTACGATTCTAAAAGAAATGCATAACGTGAATTATGTTGGACACCCTAGATATCAAAAGACTGTGGAAACAGTCAAAAGCCATTACTTTTGGCCGGGTATGAAGAGGGAGATCGCTGAATACATCGCCAGATGTATGGAGTGCTATAAATTTAAGGCTGAGCATAGGCACCCAACAAGGTTGATGCAGCCTTTGCCCATTCCTGAGTGGAAGTGGGAAGTGGTGACCATGGATTTTATTACAGGATTGCCCAGAACGAGCAAGCAGCATGATTCGATCATGGTTGTGGTGGACAAGCTTAAAAAAACTGCCCATTTTATTCCACTAAAAACCACCCACAAGGCAGCAGATGTTGTTGATATCTTTTTAAAGGAAGTGACACGATTGCACGAAATTCCTAAAACGATTGTGTCTGACAGAGACTCGAAATTCACCTCGAATTTCTGGAAAGGATTGTTCAAAGGATTCAGAATGAATCTGAACTTTAGTATAGGTTATCATCCTAAGTCTGATGGAAAGACAGAGAGGGTGAACAGAGTAATAGAGGACATGCTGAGAATGTATGTGATGGACAAACCATCAAGATGGGAAGGCTACCTGCATTTGGTAGAATTCGCCTACAATAATGGGTATCATGTGTTGGATTACTGAAAGGGGGGGTGAATCAGTAATAATGTAATTATAATCCTTTTTCTTCAAATGTTATATCAATGTAGAATTATTATCCAATAATGAGCAGTAATAAATAAACAAT